>SNQJ01S0073559.1:24067-37621 GCA_010110895.2 Picea sitchensis
TATTAATGAAATAAATGTACAGAGACTGTAAAATACAGAGTGAAAGACTCGATAGAATGGTGGCAGCTTATCTCTGAGAAGAGATGTGACGGCTACTCGCATTCGCAAGAAGATGATTACAATGAGGCTCTGAAGGCCTTTTTTACAATAAACAGGAATTCCAAAATTCCTAGACATCCAAAAACCTAACCCTAAGAGATGAAGCGCCAAAAGTCACGTGGGCCCCTTTTGGGTAAGTTAGTACATCAACTTCCCGAGGTCGTAACTTTTGCATACGATCTCCGTTTTAGGCGTATGATAACTCGTTGGAAAGTTATCGTCGAGGAGATTCATTTTGGGGGCTCAATGATTCCTTTGGCTATAATTGAGACCCTATATCTCGAAAAACCTTCATTTAGGCCCTCAAAATGGCCCCAGATGTTAAAACCTGCTAAAAATAGTAAATGGTCAAAATTACCAGAAAACTATTTTGAGCCAGTCGAAAAAGGTGGGTGGCCATCGATATCCACCTGGATCAATCCTCCCTCCTTAGGAAGAAATGGTCTCCATTGCATTGAGTTCCCAGGGGAGAGGGAAAAGCGTTTACTGGATCTGCATCTTGGTGAGCTGCTTGTATTGCTGGAGACATGGCACTGCTCAGTTTGTGGAAGTATGTCAAGAACCTGTTGAGGTTGAGGCCGTTCAACAAGTCGAGATACATGAGAGTGTGCAGAAGGAATCTTTGTTCTTTGCTGCAGCCTTGTCAACCTACTTCTGTTGGATAGAAGGTGCTTGGGGCGAGGCTGTAGTGGTTGCAGTGTCCTTTTGTTCTCCTTTTGAACAGATTGTGAAGAAGCTAAATTTTGCAGTGTGAGATACTACCTTGTGGCACTTTTTAGGTGGAACAATAGTCGGAACTACCTCTGGTATTCTGTAAATATGAACCCCCAGAGAAACAATGACACTACAGGGTCGAGACTCATAAACAACATGGAGCTTCCACATATATGGTTGGCCCAAAGGAACATCACAGACATCCAGTGGGGAAACATCACATAATACCTCATCCTTGAATGGTTGGATTCCGTATGACAATAGACACTGTTGGCTGACACAAATATCTCATCCTTGCCGAAGCCACCCGATGTTGTATGGATGTGGGTGTGGTGTTGTCGAGAATCCCAACTATTTGACGACCTCTGTTGAGATGAGGTGTTTCTGGCTTCCACTATCAACAATAAAATGCAACGGGGTTGCCTTCACCCACCTCTGTGAATGAAAAAGGTGCTCCCCTTCTTCAGGATCTGTTGGTTCTTCTGGTTGAATTGTTGTGGTTGCGACAATAGCATTGGGGTCTATGTCAATGATCTGTCCTTTACCAGTATTTTCAGAATCAGATTCAGAATCAGGGTTTGGCTCCTTGTCTTTGATCTTGGACACCAATGACTATTTTGAGTGACATTCATCGGTGTTGTGCCAGGGGATTTTTTGGAAATCACACCATTTTCCAGTGTCTTTCTTTGTCTTCCCGTGACCCTTCTTTTCCTGTGTCTTGGACTGGTTTTTTGGGAGATTGTTTGTTAGGGCCATCTTTGTCATACTTTGTTTGTTGTGGATTTACAGACCCAAATTCCCGTTTGTTCTGGTGCTTAAATTTCTGCTCAATTTTAACAACATATCGATAAGCAACACTGAGTGATGAGATATCTAGAAAATCCATTTCAGTCTCGATGTATCTATGTAGATCCCCATGATATTTCAGAACCAAATTTCGCTTGGAGTCTTTGATACCCAGCTTGGTGCGCAAGGTATGGAAGGTATTGGTGAACTCTAGAACTTCTTGGCCCCTCTCTTGTCGTAGTGTGGTCCATCTCATGTACTGGTCCTCATAGTTTCCAACAGGGTAATATTGTTCCTTTACCACATCCGCAAAAAAATCGCAAGTGGGATCGACCCCATATATTTCAAACTCCTCTGTGGAACTCTTCTCCCAATACGTTTCCCACGAATTTTTGACACGGGGGAGAGATTTAAGGAGTGCGAAGCTGATATTTTCTTTGTCGAAAAATTTGTAAACAAAGAAATAACCTTTTAGCAGATTTAACCATTTGTCTAGGGCTTTTGCGTCTATCTGTCCTTCAAATACAGGAATATCAAAATTAACTTGTACCTTGAAAGGAGAGGTGCCTCCAAAGTGGACTCTTGATGAAGATGGGCCTGTTGCTATCAGATGGCGTTGAAGGATGTGGGAAAAATTCTCCATCATTTCATCCCACTGTCGCGTGAGATCTTTCTCAAGCAACAGATCAATAGGATCGTCTGCTCCGTTGTTTTTCTTTTCTTCCGCCATTGAGGGTTTCTTGGGTATGTGAGAGAAATTTTCCTCAAGAGAGACAAGATCGAGACCCAACTTGGTATACTTAGGCCTCATCAGGGACATGCACTGGAAAAAACGACCAAGAACAACCTGCTCTGATACCACTGATCTGGATTATTTTCGGCACACAATGAGATCGGAGATATAAGAAATAAATGCATAGAGATATCGCAGATATTCAATAATATAACAAAAATGTATCAAATATGCAACCATAAACACAAATATATAGTAATACACAATTTCTATTAATTAAATAAATGTACAGAGACTGTAAAATACATAGTGAAATACTCGATAGAATGGTGGCAGCTTATCTCTGAGAAGAGATGTGACGGCTACTCACATTCACAAGAAGATGATTACAATGAGTCTCTGAAAGAATTTTTTACAATAAACAGGAATGCCAAAATTCCTAGACATCCAAAAACCTAACCCTAGGAGATGAAGTGCCAAAAGTCATGTGGGCCCCGTTTGGGTAAGTTAGTACATCAACTTCCCGAGGTCGTAACGTTTGCATACAATCTTTTTTTTAGGCGTATGATAGCTCGTTGGGAAGATATCGTTGAGGAGATTCATTTTAGGGGCTCAATCATGCCTTCATCTATCATTGATAACCTCGATCTCGAAAAACCTTCATTTAGGCCTTCAAAATGGCCCCGAAAGTTAAAACCTGCTAAAAATAGTAAATGGCCAAAAATTTCAGAAAACTGTTTTGAGCCAGTTGAAAAAGGTGGGTGGTCATCAATATCCACTTGGATCAATACTCCCTCCATAGGAAGAAATGGTATCCATTTCCTTGAGTTCCAGGGGGAGAGGGAAAAGCGTTTGCTGGATCTGCATCTTGGTGAGCTGCTTGTATTGTTGGAGACATGGCACTGCTCAGTTTGTAGAAGTATGTCAAGAACCTGTTGAGGTTGAAGTTGTTCAACAAGTTGAGATACATGAGAGGATGATGTGCAGAAGGAATATTTGCACTTTGATGCAACCTTGTTGACCTTCTTTTGTTGGATAGAAGGTGCTTGGGGCGAGGCTGTAGTGGTTGCAGTGTCCTTCTGTTCTCCTTTTGAACAGATTGTGAAGAAGCTAAATTTTGCAGTGTGAGATACTACCTTGCGACACTTTTTCGGTGGAACAATAGTCGGAACTACCTCTGGTATTCTGTAGAGATGACCCCCCAGAGAAACAATGACACTGCGGGGTCGAGACTCATAAACAACATAGCACTTCCACATATATGGTTGGCCCAAGAGAACATCATAGACATCTAGCGGGGAAACATCACATAATACCTCATCCTTGAAGGGTTGGATGCCATATAACAATAGACACTGTTGGCTGACATGAAGATCTTGTCCTTGCCGAAGCCACTCGATGTTTTATGGTTGCGTGTGTGGTGTTGTCGACAATCCCAATTGTTTGACAAACTCTGCTAAGATGAGGGTTTTCTGGCTTCCGCTATCAAAAATAAAATGTAGCGGGCTCCCCCTCTTCAGGATCTGTTGGTTGTTCTGGTTGAATTGTCGTGGTCGCGACAATAGCAGTGGGGTCTGTGTCAATGATCTATCCTTTACCATTATTTTTCAGAATCAGATTATGAATCAGGGTTTGGCTCCTTGTCTTTGATCTCGGCCACCAATGACTGTTTTGAGCGACATTCATCGGTGTTGTGCCAGGGGATTTTGTGTAAATCACACCATTTTCTGGTGTCCTTCTTTGTCTTCCCGTGACCTTTCTTTTCTTGTGTCTTGGACTGGTTTTTGGGAGACTGTTTGTTAGGGCCATATTTTTCATACTTTGTTTGTTGTGGATTTGCAGACCCAAATTCCCATTTGTTCTGGTGCTTAAATTTATGCTCAATTTTAACAACATATCGATAAGCAGCACTGAGTGATGAGATGTCTAGAAAATCCATTTCAGTTTGGATGTATCTGTGTAGAGCCCCATGGTATTTTAGAACCAAATGTCGCTCGGAGTATTTGATACCCAGCTTGGTGTGCAAGGTATGGAAGGTATTGGTGAACTTCAGAACTACTTGGCCCCTCTCTTGCCGTAGTGTGGTCCATCTCATGTACTGGTCCTCATAGTTTCCAACAGGGTAATACTGTTCCTTTACTGCATCCACAAAAAAATCCCAAGTGGGATCGACCCCATATATTTCAAAATCCTCTGTGGAACGCTGCTCCCAATAAGTTTCCCACCAATTTTTGACATGGAAGAGAGCTTTAAGGAGTACGAAGGTGATCTTTTCTTTTTCAGAAAATTTGTGAATAGAGAAATAACCTTCTAGTAGATTTGACCATTTGTCTAGGGCTTCTGCATCTATCTGTCCTTCAAATATAGGAATATCAAAATTAGCTTGTACCTTGAAAGGCAAGGTGCCTCCAAAGTGGTTTCTTGATGAATATGTGCCTATTTCTATCGACATGAATTGAAGGATGTGGGAAAAATTCTCCATCATTTCGTCCTGCTGTCACGTGAGAGCTTTCTCAAGCAACAGACCGATATGATCGTCTACTCCATTGTTTTTCTTTTCTTCCACCATTGAGGGTTTCTTGGGTATGAAAGAGCGATTTTCCTCAAGAGAGACAAGCTCGAGACCCAAATTTCTATACTCATACCTCGTCGGGGACATGCACTGAAAAAAACGACCAAGAACATCCTACTTTGATACCACTGATCCAGATTATTTTCTGCACACAATGAGATCGAAGATATAATAAAGAAATGCACAGAGATATCATAGATATTCAATAATATAATAGAAATGTATCAGATATGCAACCATAAACACATATATAAAGTAATACACAATTTCTATTAATGAAATAAATGTACAGAGACTGTAAAATACAAAGTGAAAGACTCGATAGAATGGTGGCATCTTATCTATGAGAAGAGATGTGACGGCTACTCGCATTCACAAGAAGATGATTACAATGAGTCTCTGAAGGCCTTTTTTACAATAACCAGGAATGCCAAAAGTCCTATACATCCAAAAACCTAACCCTAGGAGAAGAAGCGCCAAAAGTCATGTGGGCCCCGTTTGGTTAAGTTAGTACATCAACGTCTCGGAGTCGTAACTTTTGCATACGATCTCCGTTTTAGGCTTATGATATATTGTTGGAAAGATATCATCGAGGAGATTCATTTTGGGGGCTCAATGATTCCTTTGGTTATCATTGAGAACCTAGATCTTGAAAAAACTTCATTTAGGCCCNAAATAGTAAATGGCCAAAATTGCCAGAAAACTGTTTTGAGCCAGTCGGAAAAGGTGGGTGGCCACTGATATCCACCTGGATCATGAATTGCCATGGATTTTGTGAGCTTGGTGTCCATTAGTGACTAGAGGCTTGACCGAAATTTGTTGAGAAATCGACTGTCCCAATCTGAGACAATGGTTCATGGGATTCCAAAATGTACCCAGACTCGTTCAAAGAAGAGCTTGGTAGTGGCCTCTACTGTGATGCTCTTCTTGTAGGAAACCATAATCGCCATCTTAGAAAAGTGTTCCACAACCACAAAAACAAAGTCATTTCCCTGCTTGGTGGACAAGAGGCCCGACATGTAGTCCATTGAGATGGATTCCCATGGCCTGTTAGGAGTAGGAAGAGGGGTGTACAAGCTCTGTTTCATAGTGGCTAGTTTTGAAATCATGCAAGTAGTGTAGGACCTGGTATACTTGTTGACCTCCTATCGAATTTTTGCCAAGTAGAAATGTTTTTGCAACATTTCCACTGTCTTTTTGATGCCGAAGTGTCATGCCACCCAAATGTAGTGGCCTTCCCAGATCATCTTTGCTCGCTCGCTTGATGGAACACAGATATGACCCAAATGACACAACAACCCATCCTGGAGATGGAAATTAGCGACAACTATGTTTTCCCCCAACATTTGGTAGGTGGTGGAGAATTTTGGGTCTATCTCATAGAGTTGGGTCCATCCATAGGTTTCATGTCCACAAGAGTATAGAACCATGGTGAGTTCCACGACTGACGGTCTGCTAAGGAAATCAACGACGTGGTTGGTGCTTCCCATTTTATACTTGATGTTGAGGTGGAATTACTGCAAGTATGTGGACCACTTCTGATGGCAGTCATTCTGCAATTTTCCCTGTGTCTGCATAAACTGCAATGGATTATGATCAGTGTGGATGATTGTTTCCTTCTCAAGAATGCAATGTCTCCACTGGCAGAAGAATTGCACAATGGAGTACATTTATTTTTCGTAAGTAGGGTACTTACGAACAACATATAATAGTGTATCACTATGATAGGCCATGGGGTGGCTATGCTGAGTGAGAATGAAGCACACAACATAGTCTGAAGCATCTGTCTCAATATCAAAGGGATGTTGTAGGTCCGATAGTGAAAGTACTAGGGCTGAGCACAAACGATACTTCAAATCATCGAACGCTTGTTTTTTGGACCAGTCCCACACAAATTTTTCCTTACCACCACCCCTGGTTAGTTGGCTAAGGGACCATACAATATGGGAGAATCCCAACACAAACTTGTGGTAGAAATTGGAAAGGCCCAAGAAGCTTCGAAGCTCAGTGAGTGTGTTTGGGGCTGGCCATTCATGTATGATCCACATGTACTCCATGTTGATCAATGATGTACCCCAAGTAATGAACCCTATCCATGTCGAAGAATAATTTTTCCAAGTTTGCGTAGAGCTGGTGCTGCCGCAGGGTGTGCAGAACCTGCTGAATATGATGCAAGTGTTATGCCCAAGTATTGTTGTAAATGAGGATGTCATCCATATAAACCACTACAAAAGTGTAGGTGAATGGTCACATGATATCTTCCATCATCCTCATGAAAGTGGTTGGAGCATTTTTCAAACCAAAGGGAATGACCAACCATTCAAACAGACGTTCCTTTGAATTGAAGGTGGTCTTCCATACATCTATCCGTTCTATTGGGACCTGGTGGTAGCTAGACTTTAGATCAATATTACTGAAGTATTTCTTGCCCATGAGATGATCAAGGAGGTCATCGATTCAGGGAATCAGGTACCGGTTTTTGATTGTGATTTTAGTCAGGGCCCAATAATCAATGCAGAGTCGTCAGGTTCCATCTTTCTTTTGTACCAACACGATTGGGCTCCCAAAAGGTGATGAGATGGGATAGATGTGCCTCTTGTGGAGAAATTCTTATATATGCCGCTTAATATCCTCATTCTCTAACAGAGAGTGGCGGTAGACTAGCCGATTGGGCAGAGGTGCGATGAGGGTCAGATCGATGGGGTGCTTGACTTGAAAGTGAAAAAGGTACCATGGTAGGTGAGGAGAAGATATCTAGGTATTCTTCCATGAACTTATCCACTTTCTTCTGTTGTGTGGAGAGGTCGGCCCTGAAGACCTTGGATGTGGCTACGATCTTTCGCTCATTCTAAGAGTGAATCATGAAGAAGAAAAACTTCCCTATATGAGAGATGACCTTTCTTCATTTCCTCGAAGATATCAAGGAGATAACACTAGGTGGGACTACCTCGAGTATCCTGTACAATTTCTTATTCAAAGTAATAATAACACTACAAGGCCTAGACTCATATACATCATGACATTTCCATAAATATGGTTGGCCCAAAAGAACATTACAAACTTCAAGAGGGGAAAGATCACACAATACCTCGTCTTTGAAGGGATTGATGTCGTATGACATGTGACATTGTTGGTTGACGCAGATGTCACTTCCTTGGTGGATCCATCCGATGGTGTAGGGCTGCGGGTGCATCATTGTGGGGTACCCTTCACCCACATCTGTGAATGAGAAAGGTGCTCACCTTCCTCTAGCTCGTCGGGTTCACCGGGTTGGATATTTGTGGTAGCAATGGTAGCAATGGGTTCTATGTCTATGATCCATCTCCCCCTTTCTGGTTTTGACTCAGAGTCAAAACCCGCATCTGATTCATAGGATTTCACCTGAGCCACTAGTGACTGCTTTGAGCGACAATCAACAATGTTATGGAAGTCGTGCCAGTTCCCGATATATTTCTTTGTCTTTTCGATGTCCTTCTTTTCTAGTGACCTCAACTAGTTTTCCTGAGGCTATCTGTCTTTTCTCTATCCTTTGTTCTGCAGTGGGGCCGCCTTTTCCTGGATTTTGCTGTGAGGGGTTCCCAGGCCCAAATTTCCACGTCTTTTGTTCGAGCTTCTGCTCGATTTTGATAGCATATCGGTAGGCCATGCCCAAGGATGAGATGTCGAAAAACTCTGTTTCTTCTTGGATGTATTTATGCAGACATTCACAACACTTGAGAACCAGATGTCGCTCAAAATATTTGATACCCAGCTTGTTGCGCAAGGTATGGAAGATATTTGTGAACTTGAGAACTGCTTGGTCTCTTTCCAGCCGCAACGTGGTCCATTTTGTGTACAGGTCATCATAACTTCCAACAGGGTAGTATTGTTCCTTAATAACATCCCTGAAGGATTCCCAGGTGAATGCGACTGTAAATAATGAGGGTTCCTCTGTTTCCTTTTGCTCACATAAATTTTCCCACCAATATTTGACATGGGGGATGACTTTGAGGAGCGCAAAAGTAATATTTTCTCTATTCAAGAAGTTATGGAAAAATAAATACCCTTCTATTAGATTCAACCATTTGTCTACTGTATATGCATCTATATGACCTTCAAATATAGGAATATCGAAGTTGATTTGTACCTTGAAGGGGGTGATGCCTTCGTTTGAGTAAGATGCATCGCCTGTTGGTAGTCGTCGAAGGATTTGCATAAAACTATCCATCATATCGTTCCTCTGTTGTGTGAGGGATTCCTCGAGCAAAATATTGAAGGGATCTCTTGTTCCATATTATTTATTTTCTTCTTCCATGAGAGGTCATTTGGGCATGCAAGAGATTTTTTCGTCAAGAGAAACAAGTTCGAGACCAATTCTTTGTACGCTGACCTCATTGGGGCAATGCATTAAGAAAGAAAAGGAGAAGACTTCTATGATACCAATGATTCATAATATATTTGTAGAACGAAATGAATACAGAGTATTATCAAAATATTCTTAACATAGAATAATAGATATACAATAAAACTAGTTTCTATTCAATAAAGAAATAAGCTGAAACTGTAAAATGCAGCGGAAACAAGCTTGCTAGAATGGTGGCTGCTTATATATGAGAAGAGATGTGACATATGTGCTCATTCGCAAGAATATGATTACAATGAGGATCTGAAGGAATTTTTACAATAAACAGGAATGTAAAAAACCCTAGACATCCAAAAAACCTAATCCTAGGAGATGAAGCACCAAAAGTCATGTGGGCCCAGTTTGGGTAAGTTATTACATCAACTTCCCGGGGTTGTAACTTTTGCATACGATCTCCGTTTTAGGCGCACGATAGCTCATTGGAAAGGTCATTCTGACTGTGGTGAGGCCTAAAAAATGTTGTTTAGGGCCTCAAAATGGCCCTGCAAGTCAGTGACCTGAAAACCAGAACAAACTCTATTTAAACTCTATTTAAACTAGCAAAGCTACGTATTGTTCAAAATTGGTAGTCGGTGGGGGTTGAACATGTAACCTTCACATCGAAAGCCAATATTATTTACCAACCTTCCTACCAATTTACTTGGTATGGTGGGAACACGTTTTTTTTATTTAAGCTATAAATATTACCAAGCTTCGAAAAATACCAACGGGTGGAGGTTCGACCCTGCAACCTATTCTATATTAACCAGAACACTTTACCATTGCGCCATAGTGTGTATGTGTTGAAAGGATTCAACACCATTTGATTGTATGGTGTAGATTTTCTATATAAGTTGAAGAACAAATCAATTTTTAAGACTTTTGAGTGTAGGAAGAGAAGGGGAATTTGTTCCCAATCATTTTTCAGCCTTCCTAGAGAGGCCAAAGACAATTTTGGTGTAGGTTAGAGATTGCATGGGTGTAATAAAAATTTGATGTAAATGTTTTCATATTTTAATGGAATGATTGCTCATTGGAAGTTGACCCGGAGACGTAGCCCAAGATGGTTGAACTCCATTATCAACTTGTGTCTATTATTATTTGGTATTTCTCTTCATTTCTTCAATTTTAGTCTTTCAAGAATTCATTGAATCTGAATGATCCAGGGGATCAAAATATGCTCAAAAATCAAAGTGCTCAGAATTACTTGAAAATGCATTCATGGCATAGATATCGTCCTCATGAACCCAAATCAACTTGAACGAGATGAAATAGACATCGTATGCGAGATATATCGTGTTCTGTCTGCTTTGCCAAATAGGCAAAAAAATGCAAACTATACAGTCCGTACAGTTCATACCGTCTGACTGTACAAACCATACTGTTGACGTGGAATGAGACCATACTGACACGTGGAAGGTGTTGAAGTCACAGGGGAACCACACTGACATGTGGTAGGTGATGACATGGCAAGTTGATTTGGCAAGGGTGACGTGGACCTATCCGATGCGGACACATGTCATCAGGTGGACGAATGGGAAGGTGCCACATGGATTGGACAGAGGCCTCCATGTGGAACCCTGTCATTGGTTTGTTGATTGAAATTGGCATGGATTCTGTGGGGGTTGAACCCAGGACCTCCAACAGTGATAATGAATTGGAAAGGGTTGGGCTACCAACCCACCCGTGTTTGGTACTTAACCATATAATATTAAACATGCGTTTAAAGTTGCATTAAGGGTTCATTCGTGAGGAGAAAGGGTCGGGGATTAGCCCCAAACCTCGATGACGAACTCACTCCACATGCCACCATTCCATATGACCCTTGGCATGATGAAATTTCCAATGATTAGCCTGCGGTCACACCACCCTCCAACATATGACCACCAACGTGTGGATTTCTAATGGACCAGTTCACTAGCACACAAGCTTAGGTTGATACCTGACCACATGGGCCATCCGAACGACACCTCCATCGGAAAAGGTGCCTAGGCCCCCTAACTATTTGACATTTTTCCACCATTTGTATAATGGGCGCACGTGCTGGGGTTTTGGCACCGAAAATTCCTGGGAGCCAGGTTAGTCACACACATGTGCGTTTTGGAGAGCAGAGACAACAAAGAATTGGGAGAAACTTCCAGGAAGTGATTTATTCTAAGGTTTTGGCCAAACCAGGTGCAGGAAGAGCCCAAATAGGGGATTTTGGACATTATGGAGCCATTGGAGTCGTCTATTTTTCATTATGATCATTGTAAAGCACTAATTTTGACACTTTGAGCATTACTGAAAACGATCCATTGGAAGCTGGACTAGGAGATGTATCCCAAGAGAGGGGTGAACTCCTTTATCATTTTATTGTGTTAATGTGCTTGTTATTGATGGTTGTTATGTTTGTTTATGATACTCATGTTTAAGTAAAAAATCATTAAGTTTTATGTGTTTTCAACTTTATCCTATTGCCCAACAACATACAAATTACACTTGCAATTTTAAAGAGACACAAATCTTTTCATTTTCAGATCAAGTTGGTATCATAGAATAGGTTTTTGAAGGTTTGATTGTTTGCAAGTGTTTGCTTTCTTATGCTTACAAGGTTGAAGCTCACAAGAGGAGAAGGTCAACTTGTAGAGCCAAGTTGTGTAATTTCAAGAAGGATAGCTACCCAATCACCTCAATATTCAAGGAGATATTCACCAAGTATGTCTCATGAGGAGAGTCATGAAACTCTTAATTCAGAAGTTGAAACTTTTAGAAAATATTTTTATGATATGACATAAATGGTGAAAGTTTTATTTGAAGAAAGAAATGCAAGGTTTCAAGGTGAAATCTCAAATCCTCCAAAAGGTAATGAATATAGTGGTGATAAAAGTCCAAAATAAAATGGAGGGAATGGTGATACTCCACATCCTTCACCTCCATATTCCACTTCTTCTACCATTTCACAACCACCTCCAAATTATCCAAAAGAACATGGTAAAGTTCCTCCACAAATTCCTTTGCTTAAGCTTTATATTGATTTTGAATTACCTATATACAATGGAGAGGTAAATGCTGAGAATTTGGATAACTGGATTCGTCATATTGAAGTGTATTGTAGGATACAAAGGATCAAAGATGATGAAACTAATATTCAACTTGCTTCTCTTAGATTGGAAAGTGAATCACTCATTTGGTGGGAAGCCAAAACTCAAGTGGACATGAAGAAACATGGTAAATTTTTCTCCTCTTGGAATGATTTATTGTTGCACTTAAAAGACAATTTTATCCATTAGCATACATGCAAAAATCTATTATGGATTGGAAATTTTTTAGACAAGCTAAAGGGAAAAGTATGCAAAGCTACACTCAAGAATTTATAAGAAGAGATTTGATTTTGGGTATAGATTTATCTTCTCAAGAAAATGTACTCAAATACATTGGAGGATTGCATAGATACTTGAGGCACATAATACTTATGTTTAACCCTACAAATCTAGATGAAGTTTGTGTACAGACAACTCATTTGGAAGCAAGAGGGAGGAATGAACCTCAAGAGAGAAGAAAAAATCCATTTGTTAAGGGAGACAAGGGAAAGAGGAAATTCAAAGGAAATGGAATACATAATGCTTCAGTAAATAAAGAGGGAGAGAAACTCTCATGTAAACATTGTTCAAAAGATGGCCATGATGAAGACCATTGTTGGAAACTTCATCCTGAAGTGAGATCCAAAAAGTTCATCCATAAGGGGAAACCAAAGACTATTGAAACTATACAACATGATTTAGGTTATGATTCGGGAGATGAAACAAAAATTACAGCCATGGGTTTTCAAGGTAAGGATTCTATTTCAAGTAGTAGTTCTTCAAGTAGTAGTAGCCTCAATGAAACTCAATATGAAAATTAATGAATATAGCTTTTCCACATTAGGGTTATTTCAAAGCATACCAAGATAGATACTCTTTTTGATACTGGATCTCAAGCAAACCTCATATCTGAAGAGACTATCAAGAAATTAAAATTGGAAACTACTCCACATCCTAAACCATACCCTCTAGGATGGATATGTGACAATTCCAAATTGCATGTGACAAGAAGATGTAAACTTAGATTTTCCATCACTGCAAACTTTATAGATGAGGTAGAGCTTGATGTTATTCATTGGATATTTGTGGTATTATGTTGGGAAGCCCATATTTATATGATAGGAGAGCCATCTTTCAACTTCATGAGAACAAATATCATTTGTTTAAAAATGGAGTTGAGTACATTGTTAGAGCACATACAAAGAAG
>SNQJ01S0073559.1:37631-52339 GCA_010110895.2 Picea sitchensis
AACCATGCTTTCTGGAAACTGACAAGTGTAACCTTTCTCATGAAAAATGTTCTTAATAAAGAGTTTGATTTTCTATTATCATGACACTATCATGACATCATCCTGATGACTAAAAATGTAGATAACACTAAGTTAGATTTGAGAAGTGTATATCATAATATTAGGATTGCTGAAGGAGACACATGGAAGAAAACTTTCAAAACAAAGCAATGTTTGTTTGAATGGATGATTATGCCATTTGGGCTTTGTAATGCTCCTACTACATTCATGAGAGTCATGAATGATGTTTTAAGGCATTTTCTTGATGATTGTGTGATTGTATACTTGGATGACATTTTGATATTTATCAAATCTTGTGAAGAGCATGTTATGCATATAAAGAAAGTTTTGGATGTCTTTAAGAAAGCAAATTTGTTTTTTAAGATGTCTAAATGTGAGTTTGGAAAGACCTAACTTGTTTACTTGGGACATATTGTTGGAGGAGAAGAACTGAAAATTTATCCTTCCAAGGTCAAAGTCATTTTGGATTGGCCCAAGCCCAACAATGTGACAGAGGTAAGAAGCTTTTGGGGAGCAGCCCAATATTGGAGAAATTTTATTGCTATCTTTTCTTCAATTGCATCTCCATTACATGCAATGATAAGCATCAAGCAAGTTTCCAATGGGGAGGAAAGCAACACAAATATTTTTATGCATTGAAGGAGAAGATTAGTTCAGCTCCAGTTCTTGCGCTTCCTAATTTGAGACAACCATTTGAGATCCAAACAGATGCAAGCAATTATGCAATGGGAGTAGTCTTTTTGCAACATGGTAAGCCCATTTTTTTTCATTCTAAAAATTTTATTGGTGTTGTGATTAACTATCCTACTTATGATAAGGAGTTGTATTCATTGGTGCAAAGTGTGAAAAAATGGAAACATTATTTGTTGAGAAAAGAAACTATCATTCACACAGATCATCAACCATTGCAATACTTGCAATCACAAACAAATCTACAACAAGCAAGGAACCTCATATGGATGGGTTTTCTACAAAACTTCCACTTGGTTATAAGGTATAAGAAAGACATTTATAACAAAGTTGTTGATATGTTTTCTAGGTCTATTGTTAGTGCTTCAGTTATTCTTAAGCATAATTCTACTATGCATGAGATCTATGTTGAACAATATGCTTTAGATGTTGATTTTAAAGAGGTTTATGCAACTTTGTGTCATTCTAACCAAGTTGAGGAATTGGATTACCATGTGCATGATCCGATTTTGTATCATCTTGGAAATCTATGTATTACACAGGGTGAAAGAGTCAACATCATAAGGGAAGCACATTCTTCTATTATTGTTGGCCACTTTGGTGTAGGCAATATGGTGGCTAATTTGCAAAGGTATTGCTATTGGCCTAAAATGAGTTTCAAGATATGTAAGAGGATGTTCTTTATGTGCTACAGGTAAGCTTAGTGATAGAAAGTTGGGTTTGTATACTCCACTTTTGGTTCCTTCTCATCCTTGGGAAAGAATTTCCATGGACTTTGTAGGAGGTCTACCTATGTCAAAAAAGAATAATAATTATCTTTATGTTGTGGTTGATAGTTTTATAAAAATGTGTATTTTTATTCCTTGTAAGAAGTAGGTTACAACTGAACAAACGACGCAAATGTTCTTTCATCATGTTTGGGTACATTTTGGGTTGCCCAAATCCATTATTTTTGTTCGAGATTCTCGATTTATTGGGAACTTTTGGTAAAGATTATGGGCACTCATGGACACCAAGATGAAAAAGAGCACAACATTTCATCCACAAATCATTGTTCAAACAAAAGTGGTGAAAATAAAAGTAGTTCATCTTCTTCATGGTTATTGCAACAAACATCCTAAGCTTTGAGATGAGCACCTACACTACATTCAGCATGCTTACAATCGGGATAAACACTTTTGACTCACACATCTCCATTTGAGGCATGTTTTGGTTATTTTCCAAAATCTCCTTTATATTTTATATTTGGGAAGGATATTTCTATTGATGGTCATTATGACATTGATAGAGAAAAGAAGTTCATTGAACAAATTCAGTTGGTGCGTCAAATGGTACAAGAACAATTAGAAAAGAGCCAAGCCAAGTACAAGACAAGACATGACACGCATCGTGTTGATCACAGTTTCCAAGTTGGAGATGAAGTTTGGATTTACATTAGAAAGGAGAGGCTTAAAGGAGAAGGTAAAAAACTGAAACCAATTATATATGGACCTTTCAAGATTCTTGAAAAGATTGGTAACAATTCCTTCTGTTTGGATTTGCCTCCTTATATGAAAATGTATGCAGTTGTTAATGTTGAGAATTTGAGATTGTATGAGCCTCCTTTGATTCATAATAAAGGAGAGCATGTTCATATTCCTTCCATAGATGACTTCTCTCCAAAATATCTTTCAGAATTGCATGAGGATACAATCCTTGACAAGAGGATGAGAACCTCAAAATGAGGGAATGTGGAATACCTTCGTGTTGGTATTAAAGGCACAAATCCAAGAAAATCTAGATGGATTAAGGTTGGAAAGGTGAGGTAATTGTATCCTCATCTTCAGATAGACTGAAAGTAGTCTTTTTGAGGTCCAAAATTTTCCTAATGGGGAGGAGTGATCCAGGGGATCAAAATATGCTCAAAATAAAAGTGCTCAAAATTGCCTAAAAATGGATTCATGGCATAGATCTCATCTTGATGAACCCAACACAACTTTAACGGGCTCAAACAAACATTGTATGTGAGAGATATTGCATTCTGTCCGCTTTTCCAAAAATGAAAAAAAAATGTTGACTGTACAATCCATAAAGTCTGTACATTTTGAATGTGCAGACTGTACTTCTGATGTGGCATGAGACCGTACTGACACATGGCAGGTGCTGAGTTGTCAGTTGTTGATGTGGCAAGGGGACTGTACTGACATGTGGCATGTGTTGACATGGCAAGTTGATTTGGAAAGGGTGACATGGACCTATCCAATGCAAACACATGTCATCAAGTGGATGAATGGGAAGGTTCTAGGTGGCCCATCCAGGGGTCACCACGTGGCACCCCGTCATTGGTTTGTTGATTAAAATTGGTATGGAGTCCATGGGGGTTGAACCCGAGACCTTTGGTAGTGGAAATGACTTGGAAAGGGTCGGGCTACCATCCCTCCCATGTTTGGTACTTAACCATATAGTATTAAACATGTATTTAAACTTGCATTAAGGGTTCATCCGGGTGGAGAAAGGGTCGGGTCTTAGCCCCAGCCCTCGGTCACAAACTCACTCCACATTCCACCATTCCATATGACCCTTGGTGCAACGAAATTTCCAACAATTATCGCGTTGTCACACCACCCTCCAACATATGGCCACCGACGCATGGAGTTCTAATGGACCAGTCTAGTAGCGCACAAGTTTAGGTCGGCGCCTGGCCACATGGGCCATGCAATTGACACCTCCACCGGAAAGGTTCCTAGGCCCCCTAAACATTCGACAATTTTCCACCATTTGCAGAACGAGCGTGTGTGCTAGGTTTTTGGCATGGAAATCTTCTGGGAGCCAATTTAGTCACACACATATGCGTTTTGGCGAGAAGATACAACAAAGAATTGGGAGAAACTTCCAGGAAGTGATTTCTTAGTTTTTGGCCAAACCAGGTGTAGGAAGAGCCCAACTAGGGGTTTTTGGACATTCTAGAGCCACTGAAGTCATCTATTTTTTATTCTGAGCATTCTAAAGAACTTATTTTGATACTTTGAGCATTAATGAAAATGATCCATTGGAAGATGGACTAGGAGATGTAGCCCAAGAGAGGGGTGAACTCCTTTATCATTTTTTTGTGTTAATGTGCTTGTTATGTCTATTTATGTTGCTCATGTTTAAGTAAAAAATCATTAAGTTTTATGTGTTTGTAACTTGATCTTATTTACCAATCACATACAAATTACACTTTCAATTTAAAAGAAACACAAACCTTTTTATTTTCAGATCACTTAATATTTAAGTTTTAAGACAATTTACACTTAACATCGGTTTTGCAAATCAATCAGTAAATTTCAGATCAAGTTTGGTATCATAGCAGTTTTGATAGGATTTGCAAGGGTTAATGTTAACTAGGATAGATTTCAAGCATGGTGAAGGATCACTTGAAGAAGCTAATCCATAAATTGGATGTGTATTTCGAAAACGAGAAATGGCATCACCGAAAGAAGGAAATCCTTTTGGTTCTGAGGCAACTTTCCTTGAAGCATTCATGAAGATGAAATCTATGGTGGAAAATTTGTACCACGAATGAAATAATCTCAATGAAGGTGGTCCATATGGAAAAAATGATAAAGGTAAAGGAGAAGGAGGTGGTGGCGAGCCTCCTAAAAATCCTTCATCTCCGTATTCTCCATTAATTTCATGTTCTTCAACTCTACGAAAGAAACAACCCATGAAAGTTGATTCTAATGTGCCTTTCTTGAGATTACATGTAAAATTTGATTTTCCAATGCATGATGGTGAAATTAATGCAGAAAAGTTGGACAAATGGATCAAGCAGCTTGAAATCTATTGCAAGATTCAAATAATTGTTGATGACAATGAAAAGATCCAACTAGCCACTCTTCGACTAGGAGGGACAAATTTGATCTGGTGGGAGAGTCAAAATAAAGAAGATCTTCTTCGAAGTAGTGAAATGATTTCTTCTTGGTATGAGTTTATTGTTGCAATAAAGAAGAAATTTTATCCATAAGGTTATATGCAAGTAGAAATAATGGATTGGAAAGCATTAAGGAAAAATAAAGGACAAAGTGTACATGAATATACTCAGCAGTTTAGAAAAGGGGCTCTAATATTGGGCATTCCTCTTTATACACATGAAACTCTGTTAAAATACATTGGCAGGTTACATTCTTATTTGAATCATACTATTCTTATGCTTAATTCGACTAATTTTGATGAAGTTTATGTACAGTCAACGCATATTGAGTCGGGTGGAAGGAATGTTCATACAATTTCTCAAAGGATTTAGTCATTAAAAGGAATACAAGAAAAAAGGAGAGGAGAAATTGAAATGGACAACCACAATGAAGAAGGAATATGAGAAGTATTCATGTTCATATTGTAAGAAGGAACGACATGATGATGATAAGTGTTGGAAACTTCATCCAGAACTAACATCAAAGTGGTTCCAGAATCATAAAGGTAATAAGAAGGCCACAGATATAATCCAACAGGATTTGGGATCATATTTAGATGACGAAGACATGATTGTAGCTATTGGAATACAAGGTATATCTTCTGTTTCTTGTTCTAGCACTTCTTCTCATGTTTTAGCTTCTAATATTAAGAACGATGAAAGGAAACAAAACGAGTTGTTTCATATCATAATCATCTCAAAGAATACAAATATTGATACACTTATTAATAGTAGTTCACAAGCAAATCTCATTTTTGAAGAGGTTTTTAAAATATTGGGACTTGAAACTAAGCCACATTCATAGCCATATCCTTTAGGATGGATATGTGACAATTCTAAAGTACAAGTAACCAAACAATGTAACCTCATATTTTCAATCACCTCTAAGTTCATTGATGAGGTAGAATTAGATGTCATACTACTTGATATATGTGGAATTGTTTTGGGAATCCCTAACTTGTATGAAAGAAAGGTTATATTCTACAGGGAGGAAAAAAAATATTGTTTTACCAAGGGTAGAATTGAATATGTTGTACGATCTCATCATATGAAGACTGACATGTCTCTTGTGAATACAAAAAAAATTAAAAGGATAGTAAATGAAAGAAATAATCTATCACTCGTGTCTATAAAATCTAAGGAAGAGTGTGATCCTAAACATAACAATGAAATAGTTAAGTTTGTTACTAACTATGCTAAAGCATTTCAGGATTCACATGTATTACAATATGATATTCCACTGCATGCAAGCACCAAGGATACAAGCTTACAACCCATGGTTGAGAGTGATATAGATCCATTGGTTAATGATATTCATGTTAAGAAGAGAAAGAATATTGTTGATTCATTTTCATTAGAAACTATGTATTGTTAGTGTTTGTGACACTGAATACAAATTCTTGTGAAAGTAAGAGAATGATTGTTTATGTCAACAATGTTATGCAAGTTTTCATATTTGTTGGAGAATTTTTTTTGATGATTCAAATGTTCACTATCAGATCACGATGGATGGATATTGGACAAAGGAGACAATATCCTAACTTTCTTTCTGAATAAATAATTTTGGTGGTCCAAAAGCTTCTCAGTGGGGAGGATTGATCTAGGTGGATCTTGTGACCGATAAAAATTGATGTTCTCAAATGATGATGAAAAGGTCTATATGCCGAAGACGTTTTTGAGATATTTCCAACAAAACTTGAACGAGATCAAACATACGTTGTATGAGAAAGTTATGGTGTCATGAAATTTTGGCCAAACATGCAAAAAATATGACAAGGTTGACACATGGCATCACCAGGGACTGGCATGTGGAAATACAAACATGAAACGTGGAAGTAAAAACATAACATGTGGAAGTAAAGATAGGACAAGTGGTAGTACAGATGCTGATGTGGCATGTTGACTGGACTATATGGATGCTGGCATGGCATGCTAACTAGGTGTTACACATCAAAATTCCTCACTTCCACAGTGTCGTAAGTGTCACACTTTCATTGTCGCAAGTGTCACAAGTGTCTTAAGTGTCGCAAGTATCACATTTTTATTGTTGCAAGTATCATAAGTCTCACATTCAATTTTTCTAAGTGTTTCATCTTGAATGGAACCATAATTACACTTGCTACAACCCCTAAAACATGTTCGAGGAAGAAGCCCCATCATCTGACAGTTAGAAAAAAAATTTACCTGGAGAATTACTCATCTTTTTAACATTTTGGAAGATCAACGCTCCCCCGCTCATACATAAGGAGCGCTAGCACTCCTTGTACATCTTAAGGGGGTGATAAAGTGCTATTTTGTCCACTTTAAGGGAGCATTGTGTTGGTTGAGGGAATCTTGGAGGAAATCTCACTTTCCTCTAAAGACAACTATGGATGGGTTGGGTTAGTTTGGCTCGAATTTGACTGCATGGTTGCATCTAAGGAATAAATCACAACTAATGGAGCCATATCCTAAACCAATTCTAAATATACTCAAGATGTTTGAGCCTCTCCAAGATTATAAATAGAGGCATTTCCAGGATGAAAAGGAGGAGAAAATCAACAAAGAATTGTTATTTTGATTGTGGATATTTTGAGCAAAGGTTGGACGAGGAGGACTTGGAGAGGCTGATAGAACACCATATGAACATTGTAAGTTTTCCTTTCTAAGTTATCATTAATATAATTCGCCTATTTCCTTCAAGTGTGTGTTTACATGTGCTTTTTTATGGTTGTCTTAATCTGCATAGATGAATTGATTTTGTCTAATCCATTAGAGTAGGAGATAGTCATTTGTCTTGTGTTGTCCATTGTAGGTACTTATTTGTGTCAGGAGTTGGATTGAGCTCGTGGATTGGAGCGGCTAGGAAAAATGTCATAAACGAGGTACATCAAACTTCCTATCCTTCTCTCTTTTATGATAGAAAAAATGAATTTATAGGAATGGTAGTGTCCAAATGTAATTTTATGTTTTGGTATAGGGGTCTGTAATCCAAGGGAAAATTCAGCTGTCCACAGGGGAATATTTCCGTAATAGAAATTGACGACTCCACTGGGGGGGAACTTTTAGTTTTTCTTCCCTTGGTTTATCCGAGAATTTTTTCTATCCTTAGATCCTACTTGTTGATTTGGTTTGAAGATTTCATCTTCCTTGTCTTTGCTAGTTGTCTTACAGAGCCCTTTACTGAAATCACCTAAGTTATTGATCTTTTTGAAAATTTCTTCATAAATATCCCTCCTATGCAGTTCAACCCAGGGTGCTATTGCTTGATCAACGCTCCCCTAGATCCTTCTAGGGAGTGCTATAGCTCTTTGGTGTCTTGGTTACGAGAGAGTTGGCTTCCTTTTTCTATAGAAATTTTCAAGTGTGTTGCTTATTGGGTCTAGTCTTTAGATATTCCTCTTTAGCTCAGAGTTTCTTCTGTTTGACTTTGGATCTTGTTTTGTTATAAACTTGTTGTCCTTCATTATTTTTAGTCTTTATTGAGCTTGTTTTTTCTTTCTCGATTGCAAAATCGACCCTTTCTCTCTCAGATTTGGTTTCCCTTTTTGAAAATCTTTTCAATTATTTGATTGATTAGAGAAAATCACAGGAAATATTGTTGATCATGGGTCTATTGATTTCTGTTTCTTTGATCTCTTACTCAATTCTTGAAGACTATAAAGTATGAATTTTTTTATTTCTTAGTGTTTTTGAATCTTTGATTGAGCAATTTGATATTTGTTTTTCTTTCGGTCTCTTGTTTATTGTTGTGAGTATCCTTGTTTGTATGCTCTTTTGCTTTATACTCTTTTCAATCCTCATAGTGAACTATTTCATTATTAGTAAAAGAATGAAGCATTAGATGGACATCATTTTTTTCATCTAAAATCGAACAAAGAAGGATTTATATGCATTGGTTTTGGATATTGAAAGGTTTTTCTTTTTATAATTTGGCAAATGCATGAATTATTGTTTGGGAACAAATAGAATATAGTTTTTGCATTTATTTTGAGTGTTTGTTAGTGACGAAAAGAAATAATCACTTCTCCTTCCCATAGCTAGAAGTTCATTGAAATGAAATTTGCATATCATTCTTTTTACCTTCTTGTGGAGTCAAGTCTCAAAACATCATTAGTTTCACTATCATTCACCCTTGAGTAACAAACAACCACGAAACTAAGTGCTAACTAAAATTGAACTAGAAACTTTTCCTTTTAGATCTTTACACCAAAAATACAATAAGAATAGAGATTTGGAATTGGATGTGAGGATAACTCTCCAAATCATTAAATATAAACACATAATCTTGTGATAGGGAGAGAAAATCCAAATTTCATATAAGCATAGCTGGGATCCCCTTCTCACATAGGGGTTAAACACGCAGTCGCGTGCGGGAGAGAAACAAAGATTATCCCTCCAAGGCTTAACAAATAATAGAAGAATGATCGTATATTGGGGTTTCTTCCTGAGAATCGGTTGTTTTCATTGGGTATCGGAGCTTTGTGAATACTGAATCTGTTCGGGGTCCTCAGAAGTTTATCGATCCATTTGTCCCTAGTTCTCTTGAATAATTTTGGACTTGATATCCTTCCAATCTGTTCAGAACCAATTTTTTACTATACCCACCCAGAGGATTATTGTGAGTTTGTCACCTTAGTGGCCATAATATTTAGGGTCTTTACACAAGGTGACAATGAAGGGAAGTCTTTGTTGTACCTAGATTAGATGTTGGTCAAACTCACTTGGGCTCCTTGGAGGGTAACCTGTGGGTAAAACTGTGAGGGAACTTGCACCAAGGAGTAAGTACGTTAAGAAGTCACCAAAGTGACTGATCCACCCACTCAATCCTATCCCCTTCTCACTTTTTCCTCATGATGTTGGATTTTATCACCAACTAGTAAGCTCATTGAGAGAAGTTATTGTTTTTCTTGTTGGTTTTCTAGATTTTTAGCGAATGTTGTTTGTTCACCCTAGTTGTCATTAAGATTGGTACTGTGGATGATAAAGGTATTCTTCGATCATGTAGGATGCAATGGTTTCCTCCGGAAGGCTACGAACCCATACCTCCTAACTCACCTGAAGACACTTACCATGAAGAGGTTGAAAACTATACAGACACTGGGAGTGTTGCTACTCCTTTGATTCAAAATATTGAGTAAGCTATAGTAGTAGTTTAGGAAGGTCCTAACCCTCCTGCAAACCCTTCTTTGACCAACCCTATCGATCCACTCCTTCTTCGAGTATACTCCTAAGGAAACATCATAATTGAATATTTTCCTAGGCTACAATCAAGGCCATACGAAGAATGTGACATGGAACCAAAAAAATCAAATCCAAATGAAGAATATACTACCCATGTCTGCTCTACTAAAATGGTAGATCCACATCAAACTCATGTTCATCCTATATGGAGAACTCCATCTGGTCATGATATTTATGAAAAAATTAATTTAAAATGACCACTCTTTAACCCTCCACATACATATGTCACCACCGATGTGGATGCAATACCATCGAGTTGGTACTCTGACCATCCTACCGGGAAAACACTCAATATTGATACCACTTCAGGACAAATAACGAGTGAAATCATATTTGTATTACCTATTCATTTGCAAAGTATTGTGACAGTTACACCTATAATCCCTCTTCAAGTAACAACTTCATACACACCACAAAATCCTATTGGGACACCTTCACATCAGAGAATGAAAAAACGTATCATACCACAACACCTGACTGCAGGACAAGTCCCTACTGGGGGAAATCCTATGTTAGCAGACAAATCCCTTTCAGGGGCCAACCCTGGGTCAGTGGACAAATATTGACTAGGGGGAAACCCTCATTCAATGGAAAAATCCCAATTGGGGGGAAACCCTTGTTCAGTGGACAAATCCCAATTGGGGGGAAATCCCCATTCAGTGGAAAAATCCTAGTTGTTACCCAACCTATGGCAGGGGGAAAATTTCAAACTTATTTTGTTGGAAACCCACAACAATCCTGGGTACCACCCGAGGGAGGACCTATTAATCAACCATATCAAGGAGGATATTCAAATCCCAACCTGCAGGGAGCATATCTAAATCCCAATTCTTTTGGAGTATATTCTAGACAACCCTTCCTAGGTGTCTTGAATCCCACTTGGTCCTCAAGGCCAAACATATTTTCCTCCGCAGGGTCAAATCAATTACCCTCCTCAAAATCAATCTGGTTACCCTCCTCAGGGTCAACTTGGTTACTCTCCTTAGGGACAACCTGGTTACCCTCCTCAGGGACAAATTGGTAATCCTCCCCAAGTTCAAACTGGTTATCCCCCTTTGGGTTACACTGGTTATGCTCCACAAGGAAAAATCGGTTTTCCCTCACCTTTTACGCAAATTCCTCAACAAATGAATCCCACTTTTGTTGGCTAAAATCCACAACAACATATGGGAGGACCTTCTAGATACAACTTTCCACCACAACCATTTTACGGTCCTATTGGTGTCCCTATGCTTCACCAGTATCATCCACAAAGTAATCGACTGTTACTTTTCTTAGTCATTTTATATCTACCGGATCTGTCGATATTAAGAAATTATCCCATATTACACTCCCCTTTTTGGCCAGTCATTCCATCCAAATTACCATCTGATATTCCAAAATTTGACTGTAAACCTGGAGAAGACCCAAATAACCACATCCTCACATTTCATATGTGGTGTTCATCAAAATCACTGATGGATGAATCTATTCATTTGCGTCTTTTCCAGTGCAATCTTACGGTTTCAGCAGAAAAATGGTACATTGAGTTACAATGTGGATCTTTTCAAGATTTCAATTCACTTTCCATGGATTTATTCACCCATTTACAATTGCCAATCATATATGAAAATGACACAAAACTATTGACCTCCTTTCGTCCGAATAAATCTGTACATATTTCTGATCATATTCATGAATGGAGACAACGACAATGGTTGATCAAAGCCACCATTCTTGACCATTTTTTGGTTGAATGGTTCACAAAATCCCTGTTACCTTCTATTACTCGTGATGTAGCAATGACTGGTGTATTTACAGAAGATGAAGCCATTTCTCATGCCCAGTATATGGATCTGATTTATTCCCATTCTGTTACTTTGTATGAACTAATCCCAAACACTCCGTGCACATCAACCGGTCCATCGAAACCATCCTCCACTGCTCATTCATATGGTGTTATCAATTTTTTCAAAACCCATCCTGTCTCACAATCGAATGGCACAACCAATCATTGAATAATTTCCTCGACTACGATGCATACTCCTCTCTCATCAAATTCCATCCCTAATAAAGTATCCAAATTGAATGCAGTTCAATCCACTTCACCACCACAATCAGGGGGAAAAAACAAAAATAAGAATAAATCTAAGAAAAATAATAATCAAACTGAAAATACAAAAACATAACCACAACCATCTGTTGCTAAAAAGAAACCATATCACAAACCAAAATTTCCCTGTCTCATGTGTGCTAAATATCATTACACATGAGAATTTCTCCACCAGGAATAAGTATCTAAATTATTTAAAGGAAATTCTCAACTCGTTGTTTTGACACATCCTTTTCCATAGCAATAGTCACTGGTTGCACAAATCCTACACCTCTTCATCCTTAGGTCATCCTCCTAACTAGGATGCTTCATCAAGTACACATATGTATATGTTTAATGGTGTATATTTGACCACTATAACTACAACATATGACACACCCCTAGGAAAACCTGGTAAGGAAAGCGTAACTAATGGAACTGTGACTGATCCACCTTCCACTTAAGTTACCCATCTTCCTGGACCTCTCTAGATTGAGAAACCTAATTTTGAATCTATCTTATGTCTTCCCAAGAGTACAATAAGAAATTCGACCTTTAATCCTAATTCTGTGGCTTCCCAGAACTACAACATTGTTGAATATTTGGCCCAATCACCTTGTGCGATGTCGTCTCTCAAAGTTCTGCAAAACTTCCCTAGCCAACGTAGGACTCTCTTGGAAACCATCAAATCTATAGCTCTCTAGTCATCCAATAATATCACGTTTAACCTGGACAATTATAAATCGAGACTCTCTCACCAACTTGTGTTCCAAATTGATGTTGTTATTAATAATTAGCATATTCATCGCACTATATTGGATGAGGGAGCATCAACATGTTTCATTTCCTTATCTTGTTGGAAAGGCCTTAAATCACTTGGTCTTAATAAATATCTAATGATGTTAAAATATTTTGATGGAAGAGGTTTAAGACCTCATGGACTATTACAATCATTAGCCATTCAACTGGGGGGGGGAAATTGTTTCCATCAATGTAGGAGTAGTCAAATCTCCTCTAGATTATAACTTATTGCTTGGAAGAAGTTGGTTTTATGCTATGACTATTTTGGATTCATCATTTTTTGGATGTGTTTAGTTTCCTCATAAAGGAAAAATAATGACCATCGATCAATTAGATTACTGCACCCCTGATGCTCGCACTCAAACAACCAACAATATTCCATTTTTTGGGGATTCAAAGATTACTTATGAAAGTGTAAGGGTAGATTTACTAAAATAATATTTGATCATGGGAAATTTCCCCAAACCTGTTCCTCCAACTACCCAACATATCACAACGGTCAATATGGTTTCAACTATGGTACACTAATCCCTTGAATCATCTGATCCATGGATCATACCTAGTCCTTCATAATTCAATACAATAGGTGACACTATGCCACTTAGTCCTTCCGAGGCCGAATACGACGCCATTCAATCTTCCTCTCCTTCACCTGGCGACCAACATCTGCTGACGTCTAATTCTTAGTCGCTACCATATTGGTTAGATTCCCTAACCTCCACTTTTGATTACATATTCTGTATTTTTCCACCCAATGAATCCATTATAGAAATTCTTAATATCGAGGAGACACCATGGGATGACAACCACCATCACTCATCCTTTATTCCTAGTTTGGATCAAATTGAGAAAGATATTTAATCTATCTTTCCAACCGATATTTTCAACGATCCCCAATCTCCAATACTCACTTAGGATACAATATCCAAGGGAAATTTGGGAAATATATCACAAATCATCAATGCTGGCATATCCGAAAAACAAGGTGTTGTGGAAAAAATAAAACTAGGTGCGAATTGTTCAATTGAAGAGATTGAGACTTACACCACCTTGTTTAAATAATTCAACGACATATTCACCTGGAGCTATGAAGAAATTCCAGGGATCGACCCTTCGATCATTGTGCATGAAATCAAAACTTACCCTAGAGTTAAACCTGTAAGACAAAAACTTCGACCTGTTCATCCCAAGAAAATTGCGGCAATCAAGGAAAAAGTGGAAAAGTTACTGAAATTTGGTTTTATTTATCCTATACCTCTGATTGAATGGGTTTCCAACATCATTTCGGTCACCAAGAAACAAGGGACAATTCACATTTGTATCAACTATATGAATCTCAATAAGGCTTGTCCAAAAGGCAATTACCCTATGCCCTTCATTGACCAAATTATTGATAATTGCATCAGAAGCATCATTTTCTATTTTATGGATGGTTTTTCTGGCTAGAACTAGATCGATATTTGACTTGCTGATCAACATAAAATTTCCTTCATCTGCCCATGGGGGAATTTTTCATATAAAAAATTACCTTTTGGCCTTAAAAATAATGGAGCCACTTTTCAACGGACTATGTTGTATTCTTTCCATGACATCAAACATATTGTTGAACCCTATCTCGATGAATTTCTAACTCATTTGACTCATTAGCAAGATCATATTGTTCATCTAAGAGAAATATTTCTTAGATGTAGGAATTACAACATATGTCTGAACCCCCATAAATGCATTTTTGTTGTTGAATAAGGGAGACTCCTCGACTTTGCAGTATCCAAAGATGGGATTAGGGTGGATCCCTTAAAAGTCAAATCTATCCTCACTTTACCTCCTCCCAACAATCTGTTAAGGTCCTAACCCGCACATAGGTAGATTAATGTATTCGGATGTAATAAAGGTCAATATTAATAAGACATTTCAATAAAATAGAATAAGGCG
>SNQJ01S0073560.1:5558-26086 GCA_010110895.2 Picea sitchensis
GCAGGTCGACTTAGGCCGGTTAGTGCACCTGCAAGTTAAAAAAACTAAAAGAAGAGCAAGAAAAACCCAAATGAGGTAGGAAATTGATACCTTTCCCCAGTGGAGTCGCCAATCTGTTGCGCCTCTTTCGTCACCTTGGTGAGTAGAATAAAGGTGCTTGCAAGCTCAGTTGGGTCTGCTGAGTAGGACAACTGTAGAGAAAAGAGTTAGAGAAAGAAAACAAAAACTAGAATTAAGAATTAAATTAAGAGATGCAATAAAAACTAAATTCATGAGCATAGGGACATAGAAACAAAAAGAACCAAAATACCCATGTCACCAATGTTTGAGGCTGATCTATTGATGAAAACAAAGCACCAAGAAGAAAGGGGACTATGAGTCCCTTCTTCCTCCAAGGGAAGGCTCTTGGACCCTCACTAGCTAGCTCTTCTTACAACAAAGAAAATGGAAAATGGTGATGAAATAACTCTTTACAAATCCACTCAATGGTGAGGTGGATTGTCGAATGTAATGGTGCCAATATGCTTGTGTCAAGGATGGAGTCCTCAAAACAATGGAGGCAGCATACCATTACTTTGAATTCCTTGAGAAAATGAGGTGCATCCATGTCTTTTTATAGAATTCATTTGGGTTATTGTTTAACTGCTTTGTAGTGTGAAAAGAGGCCAATTAGGGCATTATTAGGTCTTTGACCAACCCACCAGTCGGATCCAGCCCAGATTTGAGGGTCAAATTGGCTTGGGAGTTGAACCATAAGTGGTTGGGAGGCTGACTACTTCCATAAATGCACCGTTTAGTAGGTGCACGGATTTTTGCGCTAACAGTCACGCATCGTGCGCCTGTGCACAATTTCTACGTTCCTGTTCTGCGCATGCATGTGCGCGCCCAATGTCTACAAAGCGCTCTTCAATTTTTCACTACTTTGTATATTTTTTGACACTTTTTGAATGTTGTGGTATTAATTCAGGTCCATGGATGACTTCATCACTATTTGACGATGTTGAGTTCTTGTAACCATGTGTGGACGAAATTTCAGTGATAACAGAGAGTTTTGTGAGAACAAGGTTGGGCTCTCAAAGTGGCACAAGGTCAGGATCTAAGGGTTTTGAGTCTTCACCTGAGACATTCAACAACACCAAAATTTCAAGAAAAAGTCCATTCATACTGTGTTCCCTTCTTTCAAGTTTCTCTCATTCTTCCCTTGACATACTTTTCAGAAAGGTACCTGGATATACCATCGCCCATTGTTCTTGATCTACAAGGATATCTTCAATTTTAAGCTTCCAAAGCTCAAAATTCAGACCATTGAATTTTTTGATCTCTATCCTCAAACTGCTTGCCATTCTTTCAAAAATGGATTTAAAGATCTTTGACTTACAACTCTGACTATACCTAGGGTTTATCTCAAATCCAAAATCCACTCAAATCTCACTCATAATAATTTAATATATTATACCACATGTTAGGAAATATACATCCATGCTAAACTTAGTAGGATAAGAGAAGACAAATTTAAACAAGAGAATAAATGACAAACACAGTACACAGAGATTTTCAATTGGAAACCCAAATGGGAAAAACAACATTCCTTGAGTTTCTTTCTCTATTGTTGTCTTATTCATTCATGATAAAGAGTTACATGATTAATCTTGGTCTACACCTAAGACACAATCACCATCATACTCTCTTTCTTTACACAAGAACAACCCTTTAACTAATCTGGCTTACATCTACATGACTAGCAACATCCTCTTAAAGGATTCATTAACTTAATACAATTACAACGTGCCTTATGTATAATATTTATAGAATTAAATACCATAAATCATGGCAACCAAAGATGGTTACAGATCCACGTAGATGATTGGATGAAAATCCCGTGAATCTTGGCATTCTGTTATAGTCGACTTCGGTCAAATTACCAATCGATCTCTATTCAATATTGAGTTGGTTTCCAATCGACCTCTTGTCGATCGACCTTTCAAATTTCTCGTCGATCATGTTTCCTTCCAACTTCCCTGGTCAATCAATTCAACCTCAACATAACCATTGTATTCTACTTATATAAGCGGTCGATTCTACAACTAGTCAATCCACCTTAACTAGACTTTCACTCCAAATAATATAACAACCCAACACCTCATGGGCCAAGTTCATACACATAAGAAAATTATAAAAAACTTGGACTAATTTTTGTCGAGCTTTAATATTTATTCTATATCTTTACACGAGAAAACTAACTCAACATACTAAGGAGAGGAAAGATATCCATATCCGACAAAATATGATCTAAGTAAAATACAAAGGATAGGTTGAGAAAATATCTCAACTATACCCATAAAAATCTCAAAAATCCCCGAAATCTAGGAAACCAAAAAATATTTGGCAAATGAATCCACAATAATAAACTCCTAATTATAATAATTGGATATGATAATACATCTATATGCAAATTGTAGGGATTGGAATCTTTATCATCACATGATATTTTTCTATTGGATAGAGGACACATTGTTTGATACCAATTAGTTAACCTTCTTATTTATCCTCAACCATTCCAATACTAAGTCCATTAATCAACCACTTTCATAATTGTACAAGTTCACTACTACTAGTTGTAATTGGATATACTTGTTAAAAAGAAGAAATAATGGTTGATTAATTCCAATGATAAACTAAATTAATTTGTACCACTTAGATGTCCACATAATTCAACTCATTTGTTTTTTTTGGCAACTTTTCACCATATTTTTTATCATCATTATTCCATTGGATTTCACATCGGATCATAATCATCCTTCATCCTTGCCTCGTCTTATATGTCCATCTCTCAATTCCAATGTAACATTCCATTTCAAGGACCATTAAAGGGATATGGTTGTTATATAAAAATTATACTTATTATATTATTACCATCAATTTTTTTTTTATCAAGTGAGCTACTTCTCCTAATAGATCCATCTTAACTCCATATCAAATAAACATTCATAAAAATCATTAAGATACAGAATTTTCTTTGTACTTTTCTTTTTAATAGAAAATTAATTAAAATCCAAATCTCTCCATACTTAAAAAGACTATATATTTAAATATAATTTATAAATATAAACATTACACTTTTACCTTTTGAAAAATAGCTATTGAACATACTTATTCACATGTTATATTATCCTTGTACTTATAACATATGTTACATTAACCTTATACACAAGGTTACACATTTACTTAAACATATATAACACATTGCATTAATATTCAACAAGTTAATTTGCACTTGTGAACCTCCCCTCATCTCAAGGTAAAAATAAAGAGAATAGAGTAGAAAGTGAGAGATAAAAGGTCTCACACACCATTAGACTAAATTGATGATTAGTTGCAACCATGAATACTAAACATTGATTTTTCATTGCATTAATCTTCAACAAGTTAATTTTCAATAGTGAACCTCCCCTCATCTCAAGGTAAAAATAAAGAGAATAAAATAACAAGTGAGAGAGAAAAGAGCTCACACACCATTATAATAAATCGATGATGAGTTGCAACGATGGATACCAAACATTGATTTTTCATTCCATTAATATTCAACAAGTTAATTTTCAATAGTGAACCTCCCCTCATCTCAAGGTAAAAATAAAGATAATAGAGTAGTAAGTGAGAGAGAGAAAAGGGCTCACAAAACATTAAACAAAATTGATGATGAGTTGCAACGATGGATACCAAACATTGATTTTTCATTCCATTAATATTCAACAAGTTAATTTTTTATAGTGAACCTCCCCTCATCTCAAGGTAAAAATAAAGAGAATTGAGTCACAAGTGAGAAACAAAAGGGATCACACACCATTAGACTAAATTGATAATGAGTTGCAATGATGGATACCAAACAATGACTTTTCATTATATTAATCTTCAACAAATAAATTTTCACTAGTAAACCTCCCCTCGTCTCAAGGTAAAGATAAAGAGAATATAATAGCAAGTGAGAGAGAAAAGGGTTCACACACCATTATACAAAATTGATGATGAGTTGAAATGATTGATACAAACCATTGATTTTTCCAAGTTCAAGGATAACTAAAAACCATCATAGACATAACATAATTTCTTTATGGATGAGAAGTATGAAGCTTTGGTAAAGGTATTATGGAACATTGATGTTATGGGAAAGAGACAATATGAAGGACCTATTGTCCAAGCCACAACATCACAACTTGATTTTGAAACCCACCATTCAATCATCAACAACATCCAAGGAAAGGAACTAGGTGCTCTATCTATTATTCTTTTCCTTTTTCACATGATAATCAATAGAAACGTTGATGATACTTATAAGTAAAGAAAGAGACATTTTGTTTATGACACTTTGTCTTGATATTTTCCAAACAATCCTAACTACAATACTTTTATTTCCTTAATGTGCATAAAAATCATAATTTAAATTTGATCATCATAAATATTTTTAACATCTTTGAAACAATACTAACATTATCCCACTTACCAAAAATTAAAAAATTGTAAATTAACCTTAAACATTATATTACTCATCTCCTTCAAAATACATCAAATATAGCACTAATCTTAAACATTACACATATCAATCAAACTATATCATATATTACATTACAAATAAAAAATACACATATCATTCAAAATATATCACATATTACATTACGCCTAAACACTACTACATTGTATACACATGTTCTTAATTTGTTACAAAATACACCTCTCTATTAGTATCATTACAGCTAACAAAAAATAACACTTCAATATTATTTCATTAATCTTTATTTAAGTTTTTAATCTTTTATATATCACATATTACATTACACATAAACACTACACATCTCATTCAAAATATATTACATATGACATTACCCCTAAACACTACATTGTGTATAGATGTGCTTAATGTGTTGAAAAATACACCTCTCTATCTATATCATTATAACTAACAAAAATTAAAAGTTCAAAATTATTTCATTAATTCTTATTTGATTTTTATTCTTTCACATCTAATTTAGATCTCAATTATTTTCACTTCTAAATCTTAATTTTTTACATTTTAAATTCATTTCTTTAAATATTAAAAAAATAAATCTATACTAATTTTACTTTAATATTACATAACTTTTACATAAAATTTAAAATCAAAATTTATATTTAAAATCAAAATTTTTATATCTTTAAATTATTAAAAAAATAACAAAATAAATAAATCTATATAAATTTTATTTCAATATTAAGTATTTTTTTTAAAACAAAACTTGGCATAGAGTATATTAATAAAAAAAGTTCCAAAGTATACCCAATGGTGAGACAAATGCTTGTTCATCTCTAGACTAGTCCTATCTACCTATTATATGTGTGATCTCCACAAAGAGTAATTACATTGCAAAATTTGATAGTGACTATTATGTAAAAGATACCCAATATACAATGTATTTTAGAAACATTAGTTACCCAATGAGAAGTGATTTGGATGGTCCCATTCTTCCTGTTTTATGTCCTGTGTGGGCATTTTAAAGTCTAGAAGAGGTTTTTCAACTGGTGGGGAAGCTCCACTGGTTGAGGGAATTGTTTCAATTTCCATGGGAACTGGTGCAAACTAATCCTGTAGACTTTCCACTTGATACCAAATGGCATCCACCTCATTATGTTGTTGCCTCATGATCATATGATGCTGGTTGAGAATGTCTAGAATGAAAGAGACTTGTGTAGACAGTCCTTGGTTGACTATTTGAATTTTTTGAATTCATTTCTAGAGATCATCATTAGTTTTTAGATGATCCTGAGGCTTGTTTCTATTTCAAGGATTTTTGGCTAGAGATAACATAGTGAGATGACGAAATGTACTCATGGGAGCTATGCTAAACAACAATTTCCATAACAACATGGCCGAATTCACTTTAAAGGAATTTTTGAGTGACACTCAAGCACGACTTCATGGGAAATACCAAAAAACTGAGCCCCACAAATTTCTCTGTCTACCTTCCGAAGGATCCCAATGTAAAGACAGAGAGAAATGCGAGTGAATTGGGCATCACAAAATCCTCCTGCAAATTCCTGAGAGACCTCAGGTCTTGGACATCCTCCAACAAACCAAGCAAATAGGTTTGGTTTCTTTTAATTCTTTCTCCTACTTGCAATCTTTTCCTCCAGTTTCTTGAGGGAGGAGAAATGCCTTCCAATGATCACATGAATCCCCCAGAGTCTTGTGTGTCCTCAACCAACAAAACTGAGACCAAAACTGAAATTTACAATATGGAAGGAGATTTAAACGCTATGAGATACATTCTTGTCATTGGATTTAAGGCCTGCCATGTCAATTGTAAAGACGTAGGAATTGGGGTATTGTTTAATATCCATGGGAGTCGAAGACATGGCCTTTGTATCATGCACATAAGTGTGAGTCGGGGCATTGAGGATATTCTCCATGTTGTATGGGATGCCAAGACGTTGTTTCACTATGCTAAATAGAGGATCCATTTCCATGTTTCAAATCTCTTTCCCTGCACAAAAAATACAGTTGTTTTCCCACGTAATTCTAAATTCTAAGTGTTGGCTTCAAATTGCAGAAAAATTTTCAAAAAACAATCGGAGATAACTAGATTTCTTACCAGATTTTAAAGAACAACGGCTCTTGAAAAAAACAATTTCAAAACGGTCGATTGGTTACAAAGTTTGAATGCGAAAATACCTTCACTAGTTGATGAGAAATAAGCATGATAGGAGGAAATACATTGAGGCTTTCACTCCATTCTGGAAGCGTCTAGGATTATGGAGTTGCTTTTGGAGAAATTGAGATTTTGGAGAATCCAGTCTCGTAATGCTATTTCCTCATTATTTGTATTTCATTAGTGAGATGAAATGGTTATTTTGTAGTAAGCCCCTGAAACATGTAGGGATAGGTATATTAATTAATATAATCAGAACACTTTCTCTAGATAATCAACCGAGATGCCCGTTTGAAAATGAAATCCATTTTCAATGTTGTTTTGTACGTGTTATAATTTTAGGAACCCATAATGATTGATGAAAATGAAACCCATAATTTTAGGAACCCATAATGGTTGATGAAAACAAAACCTGTTTTTTCTATTGTTGATGGTAGTTTTCTCGGCAGTGAGTTCCCTTGGGTTACCAGTAGGGGGATTCCTAGTTGCATGTGCTAGAGTGACCATGATAAATGAATGGGACACTCGATGGACTGAGAGAATTGAAGGAGTACATTCCTTGGTTTGGGCAAGTCTAGACGAAGAGATCTAGAGGAAATTTGGGATAGTTGTAGGAGAATACCATTGGGTTGTGGGATATTGAGTTGTGAGTGGAATATGAGAGACGCCCTTTTCTTATGGATTCCTAGCCCGAGCTCAGGGGTGAGTTGTTGTTGATATTTGGAACAAAAATTCTACGATTGGGTGGAATGTCCTTCCCAAGAAACTGATTGCAAAACGTGGTGCTTGAATTATCATGCACACTGATAATAGTTTCCATTTGCAGTAATAAGCCAGTTTCATGTGTGTTGTGAATAGTTTTCTTGAGTAGTACAAAGGATTTTATGAACAAGGTTTTTCTCTATGTGAAAATGAAATTCATGTTGGTTAGCATCATGTAGCTACATTTAAATAATGTTATCTGGAATGGTTATTTCTATGTATAATTCATAGTTGATAAGCTACAAAATGTTAATTAGAAGAAAATTTTCAATTTTATGTGTATTTTTCGCTAGTAATGTTCCTCAATTAAGATGGGGAACGTTATAAAATGGTATCATATATTTTGGTTCAACACCAGACTTGTATGGGCTAGAGATCAATGTGAAGTTGGTAAATTCGTCATCTCAATGTTTGAGCTATATCGAATTTTGGGAAGAAGGAGAGTCGTACTTTTTTGCGATGGTCATGATGTTCATGAGTTGGAAAATAAGGAAAACCAACTAAGAAAATAAAGGACTCGTGTGCACTAAATATTTATGTTTCACGGTGCAAAATTGGTACTACTCACAATGAATATTGGTGCACGGTATAAATGTTATGTGCATCGAGTGTTTGTGCGAACTCAATATCGGTGCATGAGGCGTGTGCTAAATATTGGGTGATGCACATTGTGTATTTGGAACATATTGAATATTGGTGCATAATTAATAATTGTTGCATGCGTGGGATTTAAAACGGATGAACAAAATGAGGATATCGTGCAAGAAAAATTGTCCTGTAGTCTAAAAAACAAACAAGTCTGGATCCAAAAACATATTTTGGAAATAAATATAGCACATTAAGTTAGATTGATATGAAAATTTTGGGTTTTGTCCACAATTTTAAGGTATACAAAAGTGTCAAACTGGGTCACTGGCCAATTATGCTCTGATTTTCTACAAAATGAAAATTACATGTTTTTAAAGATCATAATCAAACTTAGTGACAAGCACAAAGTTACCATTGAGACTTGTATAGAGTGTCAGAAATGAATACATGAAAATATTGTATGAAGGAGTTGGCTAGATTCTAAGGGGTCTTGAATGGGGATGCTGAATCAGGGAAAAATCCACTATTCCATGCAACTTTTTAGGAGGAAATGGGTCCCAAGATGAAAAATATGGAAAACATTATTTAATCGACATTTTATATACTCATCAAGATTTTGATAAAACATTTCCTTCAAAATTTTATCAAAATCTACTGCTCAAAAATTAATGGTCAGTTGTTGTTAAAAAAATGTCCATCTACAAATTATCACACCTCCATGGGGTTTGAATATTCAAGATGTTATGTGCCTTCATAGATTCTAAGGGATATTCCACTGTCATAGGTATATTGTTGGTTTGGTAGTGCTTGAATGTCATCAAACCACCATCCAATTGTCCTTAAAAAAACCTTTCTCGAATGTTGGTCATAATGTATAGAATATCTCTATGGACTTGTCTTTTATTTTTCATAGTACATACCTCAAACCATACCAAGTTCCAAAGTTCCATACATCAATCACAAAGTCTTTTGAGGTTTCCTTGGAAAAATGTGTAGAGTTGTTATCAAATTTTAGTCCTATCTAAAATTATATGCATGTTGCCCAAAATATAACATCCTCCACATGCAATTTTATTGTCATCAACACTACTTGCCTCAATGGTAAAAACTGCTTGAACATGATAAAACAACACTCCTGAAGAATTTTGAACATTGTCTTTTCTTATTCTTCAAGACTTTGTGACATTTTGGATTTTGAATCACGATCCTCTTCTTCATATTTATGTAGTTTCTCTTTTTGTTTCAAATTATTTTTCCTTAGCTTCTTTATTTCTCTTAAGGCAGATATGATTTCTTATTCAAGATCTAATTCTCCATCTGTTTCAACGTTTACTTCTGAATCCATAATTTCTTTGTTTTCATCAATCTGTGTTTTGATTTCCATAAAGTGAGTTTCTTCTCTATCACTATCAAAATTGCTTTCACTAGTTTCTTCAGATGAGTCACTAACCCTTTTGAGTAGAGGCTCTTCTTCTGCTTATAAGAGTTCTTCTTCTTTCCATGTTTGTCTTGTTTGTGTCTATTTTTATGTTGATGATGTTTTCTCTTTACATTATAGTCTTATTCATTATCACTACTTTCATTTTTCGCATATGAAGACTTAGCAACAAAATATCCTACTTTTCCACAGTTAAAGCATTTAAAATGAAACTTTCCTCTGTATTTTCTAGATCCCTTTTTGAGTTTTTTCATAAAATTTGTTTCCTTTACATTTGATTTGCATCCGAAACAATTGCTTGAGTTGTGCTATTTTTTTATTGAATTCCAATTACCAAAATAAGAGAAACATAGTATTTTAGACATTAACAAGATCCAATAATAATAAGAACCAACAATAAGTGGGAATTCATACCAATTTAGGAACCATTTTTAATTCTATGATCAAATAACCCATTAGCTCTGTCTCTTAGGTAGGTCACTTTAACCAAGTGGCATAGGTTTTGGCTTTGCATGTGGAGGGGGCAAGGATATCTAGGTGGAGGGTTTTGTGACTGTAGCACTGGGATCTCCAAGTAGCCCATGTGTCGAGCATTGAGGGTTTTGTTTCTATAGAGCAGGGGACAAGTCGCTCTCCACAAGGATGGAGGGTTTTGTAAGCACAAGGTCAGGCTCTCCAAGTGGCACAAGGTTAGTCTCTAAGGTTTTTGAGTCTGAATAACAGAGTTTGGGCCACTCTCCACGTGGAGGGTTTAATTTTTTTGGAGGAACAAATTTAATTTTTTGTTTTTTTTTGTTTTTGTTATATAATATTAATATATAACTAATATATAATTAATATATCATATATAATATATAATTAATATAGTATATATAGTATCATTTTTATCCAATGTGTCCCATCCTCTAGTGCTTTAAGATGCTCAAGTCAAATTTATGAAGAAAAATCGAGTTGGTTTGTGTCAAATTATCCCGATTTTAGTCGATTCAAATCAAAGTCGAGTCGACTTCAGGAAAAAAAATATTGTTGCATCCAGAAAATTCAACATTCCCTAACAACTTGTATAGAGTTCCAATCCGAACTCCTTTCATTAATACCATGACTCCCCTGACAATGTTTTATGTATCCTTCTGAAATAGAGTGTGCACATATGCATCACTCATATTTCTATTAGATATCAAGTTTCTTTCAAAACTAGAAATATGTAACACACTCGAAAGGATTCTACTCCTCCCATCCCACAGTATCTGTCGAAATCTTCCCCATTCAATAGTTTTGGTTGTCTATTATCCCCCCCAAGAAAAAATATCCCCCTTCGTATCTCTCATATTCACAGAACCATTCTCTATGAGGTGTCATATGAAAGTACACTCTTGAGTCAACAACCAAACATCCTAATTAGGTTGTGCACCGATCAACGCCAGATACATATCACTTTCTTTATTCAAAGTATTGTTTCTCTCAATTGAATGCTTCTTGTCGGATCTTGTACTGACTTCTATTTCCTTCAACTTGTATTCCCTTTTGTAATGCCTAGATTTATCACATTTCCATCATCTTCTCACCAACTGAACCAAGGATTTATATTTACCCTTCGAATTAAACTTTATACAAAATCATTTTCCTTTATCTCTATCAATTGATCAACCTCTCACCATTAATCATCTTTGGTCAATCCTCCCATGTTATTATGTCTCATTTCTTCTAATAATAGATATGAAATCATGTCATCTAGTGCTAACATGGTCGAATTACTCCCTATAGCCATGACAAATTTTTCCCGAGAGTCTGAAAAAGAACATAATAGGCTAGTACATTTCTCCTCCTTAGTGTTTTTAATACCCACAAATGATAATTGGCCTATTACAAAATTAAATAAATTAAAATGCTCAGTTACCGATCTGCCATCACGCATCCTCAAAATATACAACTTCTTATGAAGGAAAGATTTATTTACCAAGGATTTCGACTAGTACAAGATCCCCAACTTTTCCCACTATTTTTCTTGACTGAGTCTTCACCTGAGACATTCAACAACACGAAATCTAGAAGACAAATTCCAATCATACTATGTTCCCTTATTTCAAGTTTCTCACATTCTTCCCTTGACATACTTGTCAGAAAGGTAGATGGAAATCTCATCACCCATTCTTCTTGATATACAAGGATATCTTAAATTTTAAGCTTCCAAATCTCAAAATTATAGCCATTGAATTTTTTGATCTATATCCTTGAATTGATTTCCTTTTTTTCAAGCTTGGATTTAAATATATTTGACTTAGAACTCTCACTAGACCTAGGGTTTAGCTTAGATCCAAAATCCACTCAAATCTCACTCATAATGAATTATATTAAGATATTATACCACATATTAGGAAATAGCAAACCATGCTAAATCCAGTAGGAAAAGAGAAGACAAATTTAAACAAGAAAATAAATGAAAAACACGGTACATAGAGATTTTTCCTTGGAAAACCAACATTCCTTGAGTGTCTTTATATCTTGTTGTCGTATTCATTCAAAATAAATATTTACATGAATAATATTGGTGTACACGTAAGACACAATCACCATCATACTCTCTTGCTTTACACAAGAACAACCCTTCAACCAATTTGTCTTACATCTACATGACTAGAAACATCCTCTTAAATGATTCATCAACTTAATACAATTACAACATGCCTTATTTATAGGTTGTATAGCATTAAATACCCTAAATCATGGTACCCAAATATGCTTACATATCCAAGTAGATGATTGGTTGAAAATACCGTGAATCTTGGGATTATGTTATAGTCAACTTCAATCGGATTACTAATCGACCTCTAGCCATTCTTCAATTAGTTTCCAATTGACCTCTTGATGACCTCTTGTTGATCGACCTTTTGAATTTCCCATTGATCACTTTTCCTTCCAACTTCCCTAGTGTTGACGGGCGAAATTGTCCATCCGTCAATTGAGAGAGTGGAACCAGTCCGGGGTTGTCTAAATAACCCAAGCCGTTTGGAATGAACCACCCTGACGAGTTTAATGGCTCCGTTGGCCGCCCTAAGGTCTTTTAAGAAAACCAAAGAGAAAACTAATCTAAACTAACTAATCTAACTAAAATAAATGAAACAAACTAAAACTAAATAAAACTAATAAAACAAACTAAAATTAACAAAAACTAATAAAACAAACTAACTAAAAATAAAAGAAACTAACACACTAAAAAAACTACTAAATTAAACTAAAACTAAATATAACTATTCTAACTATTATATACAATCTACTAATTACTATTATAATAACTCAAATCAACTATCTAATTACCAGCTGCAATATTACTTATTCACAAATGTACACTATAAACAGCCTACAGATTTAATTAAAACCTACAAAACTCATGTGTTTGCTGCACTAAGACAGCCAGGAATCTCTTTTTGATTTTTTATATTTTATGAATAAGAAATAAAAAACTACCGAAATTAAACAATCTAATATATTAACTGAAATTAAAAAATCTAATATATTAATTGAAATTAAACAATCTAATATATTAATTCTAACTAAACTGATAAAACAGTAAACAGATAAGCGACTAATTGACCTGGAAGCACTCCTAATTTGTCCTGCATATGATGTCTTCCAAGCTGGTCGGAGGAATTAAACTCGCACCGGTTAATCCCAAAGCTTTTCGTAAACGATTGGCTATGCTGCTCTTCGAGTGGTTTACAGGACAAACAAGACATAAAAATGAATCATAACAACCATAAGATGTATAAATTTTTGCAATAAGGGAAACCTGTTATGCAAAAACTTATATTAAATAATTCAACTCATGAAGAAGATAAACCTGTCATTCACAATCTGAATTAACAATTATTATGTCTTTTATACATTTGGAAGAAACTAGATATGGATTACAGTGATTAAAATTATATCATTTGCACATGATAAAGATAGCTAAAGTAGTCATAAACCATATACAAATTGATATACACAACATGAAACAAAATATTGATATAATGAGAAGTTAAAGCTGTGACAAAACACCAAATTCTGCTTCAATCTATATTAGAATTCCATATCCTTGTTCTCCCATGAATGAGGATGATCATTATTAAAAAAAATGATAAGTATTTATAAGTCTCTTCACAAGGTAAAACCTCCTTGTGGATAATATCAAATTGTTTTACATAATCTGGGAAAAATCCCAAAAAATCAACTAAACTAGGAAATCAAAATGCAAGTGAAATCTTTGAAATATCTCCTAACTTCTCATAAACTCAACTGCAATTTCGAATTTACCTGCAATAGAACACAATTATCAAATTAGAAAGATATTTTAGTAACAAAATAATAAAAATTTGATCCTACAGACTTAGCTACAGAATCATCTGATTCTGTAGCTAGTCTAAAATAACATACAGGACCAGATAGAAATCAAATGAAATCTTTTAAAAAATAATCCAATTTAATTTTCTTTTAATAAACATTGAAATCGAATCACTAATGAGTTTATTATGCAAATTAAACAAAATCGAAAAGGATTCAAATGAAACAGGATAAGAATGCTATGTTTTTCAATCGCCATAAAATATGGTCAAATCATGACAGGACTGTTTCATATCAAATGAAATTAATAGTGAATCATATCGTATAAGATACGATGTAATCTAAAACAATCGTGATCGATACAATCATAATCAATTTGTTATAGCTGTAACAATGTGCATACGATTCATATTGTTTTAATCAAATACCAATATAGAAAGGTTGTTACGATTATAATCAAAATGAAACATGCATAACAGCATCAACCAAACTTTGCCATAGACTTCTATTGCTGAGCGTTACACAGTCAACAGACAGGATCACGTAGTGATCACAACCATCAATAGAAGTGATAATCATAAACTGGGCAACAATCAAATCGAATCATGACTGAGTCAAATATAGAAACAAAGCGTAATGCTGGGCATAATTACTTTCGTTCCCAAATCAAATTTAAACAATATATTTGTTGCAATATGAACCGAGCTGATAACACGGTCAAACAAAACAATGTGAATCGATTGGTTGGGTATAACAGTTATGATTCGTATCTATTCGCAATTTGGTTATGCATTAACAGAATGATATTCGAATTGGTCGAAAAAACATGGAATATAAAATCATAACAGCGAACCATTATGCCAACCATATCGTATAGAATATAACGAATTCGAATCGAGACATTGACTGTGTTCAAAATTGGAATACCAGAAACAGCCTGTGTTTAGAAAAGACATTAACAACTTCAATAAGCAACAGAGTATTCAATTAAAGCCAAATTAAAACAATCAAATCCATACCACGATTAATCGAATCAACGCTAAATCCAATCAAAACTAAAACGATAAACGAAATTTGATTTATCAAAACAAAATTATGTACAATAATTCATTCTTATGTGTCAAGTCAAATCCACACTATAAACAGAGTTTATGAGTTTGGCATATAAACAGGTGATAGTCATACCAGCGAGGTTGTTCAAGCTATGCCAATTTTGAATTGATGACCGTTGTAGCCGACTCCACATTCTTAAACAAAATCAAACCTGTTGTTCGTTGTTTCTTATCAGTGTTTTGCAATTTCGCTTTTTGACTGGTAAGCCTTACGACTTGATCCTCCAGAGCATGAATTCTGGACTGTAGCATTGGCACATCAAGGTAATACCTTTCCAACCACGAGCCACACTGATCACATGGTGGAGCAGATGGTTCGAATAGAGCAAGAGGGGGTTTCGATGAGTCACCGGGGGTTTCACAAGGCATTTTGATGCCTGGATAATTAGGATCATTTTGCAAGCAAGGTGGTAGGTTTTTCACAAAGTTGTATGTGGGTTTGTCACATAGACCTTCTGAATAGGGATATTCACTTGCCAGGTAACGTTCAACCTCTGAGTTAGAATCTTCGCTCACCATGATAGGGTCAGGGTTGATAGGAAGCCTCGGTTTGTTTCTTGCCATGCGAGAGATTAATCGGGCATTCTTCTTGCCTTTAGAATTCGCAGTAGGTTTGGCCTTAGGTCTTTTAGCCACGGGTTTAGCAGTTTCGACAACTTTAGTCACATAATTGGGTAGGTCAACAGGTGAGTTGGGTAGGGGTTTAGGTAACAGAGCACTGTAAGGCACAAGGGGTACAGATTTGTTCTCACTCACCACAGGTTTGTCAACCTGTGGTGGTCTTGAGTCCTCAAAATTATTGCGATTAAGAAAATCATTCCAACAGTCTCGGTGTAACCCCAAATGACAAACCACAAGCATTTTAATCAACCCAAAGTGAAAAAGGTTGTTATCGGCCTGGTTCCTCTTGTATCTTTTAGACATTTTAAACAGACTCCTTTGCAAGTAGTAAGGAATATTAAGCTCATAGCCCATGAAAACCATAAGTAGCCGAAGATGATACAAGAAAATGAAACCATACCGGCCCTCGCAGGTGATGAACTGCTTGGTTATCATCAGCAAGTCGTGCCATCGTTGCTTTAGCATATTCGCAGGCAAACCTTTGTCACAGGAGCTCTCCCTCTGTGACTGGAAGAGCAATGTCCATGGGACATCTTCCACTTTGCAATTTTTTGACCATTTATGTCCAGTAGCAGGCAGACCGGTAGCTAAACTGAGAAATTGCTCGTCAATTTCCAACTGCACATCCCCAACCTTGGCTCGACAGCCATCAAAGGTTAATGTGAATTGTCGATCCATGCAAGGGTTAAAACCATCAAACTTTTGTATGAACGAGAGCCATCCAAATTCCTCAAGGTCGTTGTAAGCACTATCGAACATCAACAAAGCTTGGCAACCATTGGGTTCATCCCTTACGACCGGAGCCATGGTGCGGGCGCATGGTAGGGTTCGGATTAAACACACAGGAGAAAAATCGTTTGGTCTAACAGCTGAGAACGATGAAAGGGGAGGAAAATTAATGTGTGCGTGCTAGGGTGGTGGGATTATCCACCACCATGCAAAGCAGTAATGACAAAGTACAACCCCTGTTCAATCAATCATAACATAAACCAAAATATTCGGCCAACTCAAGATTTAAACAGTGGATGATAATATACCAATGCGCCAATCTATGGTTTGAAACCATGAATGTTCAATATTAAATCAAACCCATAAATTAAATATGCGCCATTGTATAAGTTCAAACTATTGCCATTCAATATGAAATCAAACTCATATGTTACCCATGCGCTTGTTGCATAATGTGTAATCAAAGTTTATAAAACATTGTGACAAGAGATTTCATAAAATTGATAAGCCAAGAGCTTATAATAACAAGGATCAAATTATATAAAAACCAAAATCAACCATGACCCCTATATAATCAAGTATAACCCATAAATTTACATGCTCAATACCTTATCAATCAAATAAGGATCAAGTTGCACAATCAAAGTAAGAATGGACATAGTTCGAAAAATCATTCCAGCCACTTAATAATAAACCAAAGGTAAGTACCGATCAGAATACCAATGAGAAGATAATGACAGTTCAAATAATGATGGAGGAGTTTTCACGCTTTCAGTCATGAAAACTAAATTGAGACCAATTTGCAAGTGTCGYAAGAAATGAAAATGTCTTCTAGTTACAAAATGCGATAGAAATTTGAAGTTCAAGAGACATAGGTGTAGGCAGCTTTTAAGGCAATGGAAAAAATTGAATTGGCTGCCAACAATGGCGACACACTGGGAGAAGCAGTTATCTCTGTCAAAAGAAATGAATTCAGATCAGGACAACAAAAAAAAATTTAACTCAAAAACAACCATCAGAAAATCTTACAAACATCATCATTTACCATCTTTTTCAGCGAAGTTTTAAAAGATGCAAACTAATAACAGTCTTAAGATCAGTAAGTCACAATATTAATGATAAAATATTCAATACTGTTGGCATGGCCACTGCTTCCAGCAGGCATCCATAGCCTCGATAGGGTTTCCATTTAACCCACTCAGACATCCGTATCCTGTCAAGAAGCTCTAGATCAGAATAAAGGACTTTTTAAAGAGGTTTCTTATAATTTTTTTACAGATTTTCGTGTACCCGACATTGCTTCGCTGCCAACGGGCCTGTTCAGTACCTCGGCGAAGTTGTCTTGGTGCCATGCTTGCATTTACCCACTGCCAGAGGACCTATTTAGTATCCCGGTGGGTTTATAAGCACTCCCCACACCTCTTATTAATATTTTTATTTTGTTTTTCTTTTATGGATAGCTGAGTGGGGTGACGCTGAAAAATCTTGGTATTTTATCATATTTTTTCAGACCTCATCAGAATTTTTTGACACTGTCCTTTATTCAGCTCCAGAAATGTTTTATTTCTAAAAAAACTTACCATGACAGGGAGACATCCTTTTGAGTCATTCCTCTACAGAAAAGGGACAGCGTAAAAAGATAATAGATGATCATGAAAACTTTGCTCAGAGATTGAAATTAGTAAACTTCTTTCAAACAACAAAATTTTCCAACATAAATATCAGTTTCAGAAATGTATCACTGATGTTCGTAAAATCTTCCAGAAGTTATTTCAGCGAAGAAATTTTCCCATGGTCTTTGTCTGAATGGATTAGTGCACAGGCATGCATATGTTTCAAAAACACAAAAACTGATCAATCCAAATCAAAACCAAAAACAAAAAGAAAGGAAAAATAAAAACAAAAGGAAATATTTACATAATATACAAGGGTAGTAATCAAGCGAAGTATCTTTTCAAGGCTTGGCCATTCACCAGATAGGTGTCAAGATGCCCTTCAAGATTCTGTAATCGAAAGGAACTAGGACCCAACTTTTCAGCAATCAAAAATGGCCCAAGCCACAAATTATGAAACTTGGTGTGCTCACCCTTTCCTTCGTGTGGTTTGTCCCACTTTAAGACGAGATCACCTACTTCAAAATTCCTATCATAAGCAGAACTAGCATCGAACCATCTTTTAATCAGTTGTTGATGTTGGTCTAACTTACGCTTAGCTTGGGTTCTTACTTCTTCTAACTTCATCAAAGCGTTAATACGGCTTTCTAAAGGAGGACAATCTTCTTCTTGAAATTTTTGTGACAATTGGAGCGAAGGAAGAAGAATGTGAGGTGGTAGAATGGCTTCTCTGCCATAAACGAGAAAAAAGGGGGAATTACCTATAGCAGCTTTGGGTGTTACCCTATCAGCCCACAGTGCATTAAGCAGTGCATTGTGCCAGTTCTTGTGATTTTCAACCATGGTTCTCTTGATAATTTTGATCAAGTTCTTGTTTGTTGATTCTGCTAAGTCGTTGCCCTGGGGGTAGTAACTAGCAGAATACTTCAGCTTTATTCCTTTCTCTAAGGCAAACTCACTCATCTCAAGAGAAGAAAAGTATGAAGTGTTATCAAAGACTATACAATCAGGGATACCAAAAACGAGTGATGATATTTGAGTTTAGAAAAGCGATCACCTGACTTGTGTTAACAGTTTTTAGCGCGACGGATTCAGACCATCGAGTAAAGTAATCAGTGGCTATCACAATATACTTGTGCTGTTGTGAGGATGGAGGGTTAATAGGACCTATGATATCAAGGCCCCATTGCTGGAAAGGAGAATCGACTGAAACGGGTTGCAAGGGGAAGGCTGGTTTTTGCAATCGCCCTGATGCTTTCTGACAAATGATACATTTATGACACAAGGCATGGGCGTCCCTAAAAAGCGTCAGCCAATAGTAACCGGCTCTTAAAACCTTATGAGCAGTGGTGTCACCACCGAAGTGACCACCAGCTTCTCTTGCATGCAACTCAAGCAAGACTTTTTCTGCTTCGTCCTTTTCAAGACAACGCATCAGTATGCCGTCAAAATTTTGACGAAACAGTATACCATTAACTAGATGAAAGTAGGCGGACTTCAAGGCTCTTATTTTGGCGGGGTCAAGGTGACGGGGTGCTGATCCATGTTCAAGACAAAATCTAATGTCATTGTACCAAGGACTTATGAGGTTTTGTGCAAAACAAATCAAACTTTGATCGCGTTGTTCTAGGTTGGACGTATCACTATCTTCTTGTTGTTTAGTTTCTGAATCAACTACCAACTTACACAACCCTTGGCCTCTCAAGATCTGTGCTGGAGTGATTTCTAAGTCATACTCCTGCAAGGAGGTGACCCAGTTGGCTCTTTTCTCTCCTAACTCCTTTTGCACTAACAAGTTCCTTACTGCAGGGTAAGGGACAATGACCTTCGTCCTTGACTTCAAAAGATATGACCGGAAATGCTTAACTGCCTTGAAAACAGCGTAGGCTTGCTAATCGACCGCTGGGTAGTTAAGTTCAGCACCTTTGAAAGCAGAGCTCATAAAGGCAATGGGTACTTCGTTGTTCTCGGAATTCTTCTGAGTTAGGACTGCGGCATAGGAACAATCAGAGGAAAAAGTATAGAGTGTAAAGTCTTGAGAGAAGTCAGGGCTCATGAGAGACGAAGCGTCTATTATGGCCTTCTTTATAGCATCAAAAGCTTGGTTTTCTGTGGATCCCCAGTGATATTGGGTGTCTTTCTTAATCAGGTTCTGGAGAGGCCTGACCATTTCGGAGAAACTGGGGATAAATCTTCTCACGAAATTAATCTGGCCTAGGAAAGACTGCATGGATTTTTTGGAGGTAGGTGGGGGAAGTTTAGCAATGACTTGGGTCCTCTCGGGGTCAATAATCATCCCATCACTAGACACAATGAATCCTAGTAATTTACCCTGTTCTACCGCAAAGATGGACTTCTTGGGGTTCAAGGAGATGCCGTATTTACGACATTGTAGCAGAACAGCTCGTAAGTGAGCTAGATGATCATCTTTGTTTTTAGAATAAACGGTCACATCATCTAAGTAGACTACTACGGAGTGATTGATTAAGCCTCTAAAAGCAATGTCCATTTCTCTTTGAAAGGTAGTACCAACATTAATCAATCCAAAGGGAATTTTGCGATAAGCATAAGTGCCCCATGGGGTATGGAAGGTAGTTTTTAATTGGTCTGGCGGAGACATCAAGACTTGGTTGTATCCAGAGAAACCATCTAGTAAGGATAGCCTCTC
>SNQJ01S0073560.1:31083-43179 GCA_010110895.2 Picea sitchensis
TGGATAATATCAAATTGTTTTACATAATCTGGGAAAAATCCCAAAAAATCAACTAAACTAGGAAATCAAAATGCAAGTGAAATCTTTGAAATATCTCTTAACTGCTCATAAACTCAACTGCAATTTTGAATTTACCTGCAATAGAACACAATTATCAAATTAGAAAGATATTTCAGTAACAAAATAATAAAAATTTGATCCTACAGACTTAGCTACATAATCATCTGATTTTGTAGCTAGTCTAAAATAGCATATAGGACCAGATAGAAATCAAATGAAATCTTTTAAAAAATAATCCAATTTAATTTTCTTTTAATAAACATTGAAATCGAATCACTAATGATTTTATTATGCAAATTAAACAAAATCGAAAAGGATTCAAACGAAACAGGATAAGAATGCTTTGTTTTTCAATCGCCATAAAATATGGTCAAATCATGACAGGACTGTTTCATATCAAATGAAATTAATAGTGAATCATATCGTATAAGATACGATGTAATCTAACACAATCGTGATTGATACAATCATAATCGATTTGTTACGGCTGTAACAATGTGCATACGATTCATATTGTTTTAATCAAATACCAATATAGAAAGGCTGTTACGATTATAATCAAAATGAAACATGCATAACAACATCAACCAAACTTTGCCATAGACTTCGATTGTTGAGCGTTACACAGTCAACAGACAGGATCACATAGTGATCACAACCATCAACAGAAGTGATAATCATAAACTGGGCAACAATCAAATCGAATCGTGACTGAGTCAAATATAGAAACAAATCGTAATGCTGGGCATAATCACTTTCATTCCCAAATCAAATTTAAACAATATATTTGTTGCAATATGAACCAAGCTGATAACACGGTCAAACAAAACAATGTGAATCGATTGGTTGGGTATAACAGTTATGATTCGTATCTATTCGCAATTTGGTTATGCATTAACAGAATGATATTTGAATTGGTCGAAAAAACATGGAATATAAAATCATAACAACTAACCATTATGCCAATCATATCGTATAGAATATAACCAATTCGAATCGAGACATTGACTGTGTTCAAAATTGGAATACCAGAAATAGACTGTGTTTAGAAAAGACATTAACAACTTCAATAAGCAACAGAGTATTCAATTAAATCCAAATTAAAACAATCAAATCCATACCACGATTAATCTAATCAACGCTAAATCCAATCAAAACTAAAACGATAAACGAAATTTGATTTATCAAAACAAAATTATGTACAATAATGCATTCTTATGTGTCAAGTCAAATCCACACTATAAACAGAGTTTATGAGTTTGGCATATAAACAGGTGATAGTCATACCAGCGAGGTTGTTCAATCTATGCCAATTTTGAATTGACGACCGCTGTAGCCGACTCCACATTCTTAAACAAAATCGAACCTGTTGTTCGTTGTTTCTTATCAGTGTTTTGCAATTTCACTTTTTGACTGGTAAGCCTTGTGACTTGATCCTCCAGAGCATGAATTCTGGACTGTAGCATTGGCACATCAAGGTAATACCTTTCCAACCACAAGCCACACTGATCACATGGTGGAGCAGCTGGTTCGGATAGAGCAAGAGGGGGTTTCGATGAGTCACCGGGGGTTTCACAAGGCATTTTGATGCCTGGATAATTAGGATCATTTTGCAAGCAAGGTGGTAGGTTTTTCACAAAGTCGTATGCGGGTTTGTCACATAGACCTTTTGAATAGGGATATTCACTTGCCAGGTAACGTTCAACCTCTGAGTCAGAATATTCGCTCACCATGATAGGGTCAGGGTTGACAGGAAGCCTCGGTTTGTTTCTTGCCATGCAAGAGATTAATCGAGCAATCTTCTTGCCTTTAGAATTCACAGTAGGTTTGGCCTTAGGTCTTTTAGCCAGGGGTTTAGTAGTTTCGACAACTTTAGTCACAGAATTGGGTAGGTCAATAGGTGAGTCGGGTAGGGGTTTAGGTAACAGAGAATTGTAAGGCACAGGGGGTACAAATTTTCTCTCGCTCACCACAGGTTTGTCAACCTGTGGTGGGCTTGAGTCCTCAAAATTATTGCGATTAAGAAAATCAGTCCAACAGTCTCGGTGTAACCCCAAATGACAAACCACAAGCATTTTAATCAACCCAAAGTGAAAAAGGTTGTTATCGGCCTGGTTCCTCTTGTATCTTTTAGACATTTTAAACAGACTCCTATGCAAGTAGTAAGGCATATTAAACTCATAGCCCATGAAAAGCATAAGTAGCCGAAGATGATACAAGAAAACGAAACCATACCGGCCCTCGCAGGTGATGAACTACTTGGTTATCATCAGCAAGTAGTGCCATCATTGCTTTAGCATATTCGCGGGAAAACCTTTGTCACAGGAGCTCTCCCTCCGTGACTGGAAGAGCAATGTCCACGGGACATCTTCCACTTTGCAATTTTTTTACCATTTATGTCCAGTAGCAGGCAGACCGGTAGCTAAACTGAGAAATTGCTCGTCAATTTCCAACTGCACATCCCCAACCTTGGCTCGACAGCCATCAAAGGTTAATGCGAATTGTCGAGCCACGCAAGGGTTAAAACTATCAAAATTTTGTATGAACGAGATCCATCCAAATTCCTCAAGATCATTGTAAGCACTGTCGAACATCAAAAAATCTTGGCAACCATTGGGTTCAGCCCTTATGACCGGAGCCATGGTGCGGGCACATGGTAGGGTTCGGATTAAACACACAGGAGCAAAATCGTTTGGGCTAACAGCTGAGAACGATGAAAGGGGAGGCAAATTAATGTGCGCATGCGAGGGTCGTGGGATTATCCACCGCCATGAAAAGAATTAATGACAAAGTACAACCCCTGTTCAATCAATCATAACATAAACCAAAATATTCGGCCAACTCAAGATTTAAACGGTGGATGATAATATACCAATGCGCCAATCTATGGTTTGAAACCATGAATGTTCAATATTAAATCAAACCCATAAATTAAATATGCGCCATTGTATAAGTTCAAACTATTTCCATTCAATATGAAATCAAACTCATATGTTACCTATGCGCTTGTTGCATAATGTGTAATCAAAGTTTATAAAACATTTTGACAAGAGATTTCATAAAATCGATAAGCCAAGAGCTTATAATAACAAGGATCAAATTATATAAAAAACAAAATCAACCATGACCCCTATATAATCAAGTATAACCCATAAATTTACATGCTCAATACCTTATCAATCAAATAAGGATCAAGTTGCGCAATCAAAGTAAGAATGGACATAGTTCGAAAAATCATTCCATCCACTTAATAATAAACCAAAGGTAAGTACCGATCAGAATACCAATGAGAAGATCATGACAGTTCAAATAACGATGGAGGATTTTTCACGCTTTTAGTCATGAAAACTAAATTGAGACCAATTTGCAAGTGTCGCAAGAAATGAAAATGTCTTCTAGTTACAAAATGCGATAGAAATTTGAAGTTCAAGAGACATAGGTGTAGGCATCTTTTAAGGCAATGGAAAAAATTGAATTGGTTGCCAACACCTAGTCAATCACTTCGACCTCGAAGTAACCATTGTCTTCTACTTATATCAGCAGTAGATTCTACACCTAGTCAATCCACCTTGACTAGACTTGCATTGCAAGGAATAGAACAACCCAACAACCCATGGGCCAAATTCATACATATAAAGAAATTATAAAATCTCAGACTATTTTTTGTTGAGCTTAAATATTTATTCTATAGCTTTACATGAGAAAACTAACTCAACATACTAAGGAGAGAAAAAGTCTCCAGATCCTACAAACTATGATCTAAGCTCAATACAAGGGATAGGTTGAGAAAATATCTCAACTATACCCATAAAAATCTCAACTATACCCTAAATATAGGAAACCAAAAAAGATTTGGCAAATGAATCCACAATAATAATCTCCTAATTACAATAATTGTATATGACAATACATATGCAAATTGTAGGGTTTAAAATCGTTACCATCACATGGTATTTTGGAATTGGGTATAGGACACATTGTTTGAGACCAATTATTTACCCATCTTATTTATCCTCAACCTTTCCAATACTAAGTCCTTTCTTCAACCACTTTCATAATTGTAAAAGTTCACTAGTACTAGTTGTAATTGGATATACTTGTTAAAATAAAGAAATCATGGTTGATTAATTCCAATCATGAATTAAATTAAGTTGAACCACTTAGAATTCCACATAATTAAACTCTTTAGTTGTTTTTGGAAACTTTTCACCATATTTCTTATCACCATTATTCCATTGGATTTCACATTGGATCATAATACTCCTTTCTCCTTGCCTCGTCTTATATGTCCATCTCTGAATTCCAATGCAACATTCCATTTCAAGGACCATTAAAGGGGTATGGTAGTTATATAACATTTTTTCTTCTAAAATTATTACCATGAATTTTTTTTATCATGTGAGATATTTATCCTAATAGATTCATCTTAACTTCATATCAAATAAACATTCATAAAAATCATTAAGAGCCACACCAACCCTTAACATGATTGGTTTTTTTGTCCCCACGGGTTTCGATCCGATGACTTAACATCATATAGTTCCTTAACAACACACTCCATCACCGATTGTCCTACACCCCGGGGAAAAATTTTATTTCAATATTAAATAACTTTTACATAAAATTTTAAATTAAAATTTTTGTAACTTTAATCATTAAAAAAGTAATAAAATAAAATAAATCTATATCAATTTTATTTCAATATTAAATAATGTTTAAAAAAAAAATTGGAGGATAGTATATTAATCAAAAAAAATCCAAAATATACCCAATGTCGAGACAAAAAATGCTTGTTCAACTCTAGACTAGTCCTATCTACCTACTATATGTCGGATCTCCACAAAGAGTAATTACATTGCAAAATTTGATTGTGACTATTACATAAAAGATACCCAATATACAATGTATTTAAAAACATTAGTTAGTGATTTGGATGCTCCCATTCTTCTTGTTCTATGTCATGTTTGTGGATGTTCGAGTCTAGATGAGGTTGTTAAACTGGTGGGGAAACTCCACTAGTTGAGGGAATTATTTCAATTTCCATGGGAACTGGTGCAACCTACTTCTATAGAATTTCCACTTGAGACCGAATGGAATCCACCTCATCATGTTGCTACCTCATGGTCATCCAATGTTGGATGAGAATATCCACAATGAAAGATACCTTTTAAGATAGTCCTTGGTAGACTTTTTGAATTTTTTGAATTCGTTGCTAGAGATCATCATTAGTTTGCACATGATCTCAAGGCTTGTTTCTATTTCAAGGATTTTTGTCCAGAGATAGTGGAGTGAGATCACGAAATCTACTCATGGGAGTTGATGCTAAACCACAATTTCATAACAGGGTCAACTTCTCCCTAAGGGAATTTTTGAGTGCCACTCAAGCACGACTTCGTGGGAAAGACTAGTAGACTGAGCCCCACAAATTCCTCTGTCTATATTTCGAAGGCTCCCAATGTCAAGACAGATAAAAAGACTAGCGAATTGGGCATCACAAAATACTCTTGCAAATTCCTCAGAGACCTTAGGTCTGGGACTTCCTCCAAAACACCAAGAGGACAGGATTAGTTTCTTTTACTTCTTTCTCCCAGTTGCAATCCTTTCCACTAGTTTATTGAGGGAAGAAAAATTCCTTCCAACATTCACATGAATCCCCCATAGTCCTGTGCGTTCCTCAACCAACAAAACTGAGACAAGGACGAGAATTTAAAATATGGAAGGATAATTAAGTGCTATGAGATACCTTGATGTCATTGGATTTAAGTCCCGACATGTCGACTATAAATATGTAAGAATTGGGGTATTCTTTAACATCCACAAGAGTCAAAGCCATGGCCTTGGTATCACACACATAAGTGCGAGTTGGGTCATTGAGGAGATTCTCCATGTTGTATGACATGCTTAGAAGTTGTTGCACGGTGATAAATAGAGGATCCATTTCCATGTTTCAAATCTCTTTCCCTTCACAAAAAATAAAATTATTTTCCAACGTAATTTTAAATTCTAAGTGTTGACTTCAAATTGCAGAAAAAATTGCCAAAACAAATATGGAGATAACCAGATTGCTTACTAGATTTTAAAGACAATAATCTTGAGATAACCAATTTTCTTACTGGATGTGGTTTTGTACATGTAATAATTTTAGGAACCCATAATGGTTGATGAAAACAGAACCCATGTTTGTTATTGTTGATGGTAGTTTTCCACGAAGTGAGTTCCATTGAGTTCCCAATAGGGATATTCCTAGTTACACCCTGATAAATGAATGGGACACTCGATTGACTGAGAACATTGAAGGGGTAGATTCCTTGGGTTGGGAAATTCAAGTGGAAGAGATCTATAGAAAATTCAGGATAGTTGTAGGATAATACCAATGGTTTGTGGGATATTGAGTTGGGACTAGATTATAAGAGACACCCTTTTCTTATATATTCCTAGCCCCAGCTTGGGGGTGACTTGTTGAGATTTGGAACAACAATTCTATTGTTGGGTGGAACATCCTTCCAAAGAAACTAATTTCCAAACCATTTAAAAAAATATAAGTGTTTATATCTTTCCCTATGTTAATTTATGAGTTTAACTATTGTTCATTTCACTATGTGCACGAGAATGAATTTTATTTTGTTCTGGTGAAATTTATTAGTTGCATTTACCTGTTTGACTAGTATGGACAATTTCATGAGCTTGAATGACACGTTGTTCATAATTTTGTACTTAATTGCATCTATGAGTCAAATTTAGTAGTAATGGAAACATGATTCTGACGCGGTGCTCGAATCATCGTGAACACTTGGAATAGTTTCCATGTGCAATTATAAGTCAGTTTCATGTGCGTTGTAATTAGTTGTTGTGCATTGTACAAAGGATTTTATGTGCATGGTTTGTCTCTATGTGGGCATGACATCCATGTTGGTAGGCATCATGTAGATGCATTTAAATAATGTTATATGGAATGGTTAATTCTATGTATAATTTGTAGTTGATAAGGTACAAAATGTTAATTAGAAGAAAATTTTCAAATTTATGTGTATTTTTCCCTAGTAATGTTCCTCGGTTAAGCTGGGGAATGTTATAGAATGGTATCATATATTTTGGTTCAACACTAGACTTGTATGGGCTAGAGATCAACGTGAATTTGGTAAATTCGTCATCTCAGCATTTGAGTTGTGTCGAATTTTGGGAAGATGGTGAGTCTGACTTTTTCATGATGGTCACGAGCTGGGAAATAAGGAAAATCAGCTAAAGGACTTAGGTGTGCTAAATATTTTTGTTGCACAATGCAGAATTGGTACTATGGACAATGAATATTAGTGTGTGGTATAAAATTTATTCACATTGAATGTTGGTGCGTGGTATAACAAGTCACGCACACAGGATATTGGTGCGCGGAATACAAGATAGCGCACTGAATGTTGGTGTGTGGTATAAAAAATTCCCGTGTACTGAATATGCATGCACGTTGTGCACTAAATATTGGTACATGGTATAAACATTGTGCACATTGAATGTTGGTGTGCGCTGTAATAAGTTGCATGTAGAGGATATTGGTGCGTGGTATAAAAAACTGTGTGCACTAAATATGGGTGTGCAATGAGCATTGAATGTTGGTGCACAGTATAACAAGTCTCTCGCACAGGATATTGGTGTGCAATATAAAAATTCATGCACACTGAATATGGTTGTGTGATGAAAATTGAATATTGGTTCATGATATAAAAAAATTGTGCATTGAATGCTGGTGCACAATATAAAAATTCACGCGCACAAAATATTGGTGTGCGGTATTAAATTTTGAGTGCATATATTATTGGTGGACAATATAGAAGTAGTGTGAACTAAATATTGGTGTGTGAGACGTGTGATAAATATTGGGCAATACGCATTATGGATCTGGAGCGTACCGAATGTTGGTGCATAATTCAAAATTGATTCATGCATGGAATTTAAAACGGATGAACAAAAGAAGGATACTGCACATGAAAAATTGTCCCGTAGTCTAAAAAAAAAATCAAGATCGGATCTAAAAACGTATTTTGGAAATAAATGGAGAAAATTAAGTCGGATTGATATGAAACTTCTGGGTTTTTTCCATAGTGTCAAGGTTTACAGAAGTTCTAGATAGGGCCACTGGCCAATTATGCTCTCATTTTCCAGAAAATGCAAATTACATGCTTTTAAAGATCACAATCAAACTTAGTGATAGGCACATAGTTACCATTGAAACTTGTATAGAGTGTTAGAAATGAAGACATGAAAATACGATATGAAGGAATCGGCTAGAGTCTAACAGGTTTTGAATGGGGATGCTGAATGAGGGAAAAATTCACTATTCCAAACCAATTTTTAGGGATATTTGGATTTTTTAAGGATTAAAAGGGTCCTAAGATAACAAATATGGAAAAAAATATTTCGTCGACATTTTATATACTCATAAAGATGGATAAATTTGTTTTAAGGAATTGTTTCCAGAAGTGTGCAGTTTGGGAGATAGCCAGTTTGACTAAAAATTCTAAGTCTAAAAAAAGGGATGAAAAAGGACAAAGTTGTCATTTTCATATTGCTGTAATTTTTTTACTGGAGAATCAATTGAAAATCTAAGAGTTTTTTATGAGTTCCTTATCATCATTTTTATCTAGTTCTGATAAAAACAATTCTCTAGTTATTGACATATTTACTTCTATGACTAATAGAAGTTGGTGTTTGGGATTAATTACATGAGAATGAAAAGTCACTAGTACATTGCACCAATTTTTCGATGATTTACTGATGCATGTTCAATGCCACAATGTCACAAGTATGATGAAAGAAACAACCATTTTGTTTTTGTGTCACCTTCAACGCAATTATGACATTCAAGAGTGCTTCACAATACCAATGAACCCATCCATTGTAAGAGTGACTAAAGTTCCCCAATCAGTTCGTCCAAAATTCATCACGTTTTCGTTACTAGTAGGTCAGATAGTAGATGAATTTGCGTTCTAAGAGAGGCCAATTATCTACGAATATTTCCAGGTAGTTCGTCACAATCACACCACGTGGTCATCGCTAGTACGTTGGAAGATCGACATTTGACCATCGTATGAGAGACTAATTAGCAACAATTTTTTCTTGGTAGTTCATCTCTAGGAAGTTGGAATAGTGAAAAAGCAATCACAAACCTTCTATGTATCCTCCACAATAGATAATCATGGTTCTGTTGCAAGATCGACGATTTACTGATGAAAATGCTATATGCCCAACATTTTTATCTGAGGAGGAAAAAGCTACTCTAGTCCAACCATTGATGAATGGGGTCATCAATGGTCTGATGAATGGATATAATTTATAAATATATATATATATATACATCCAACGAAAGGCATGTAGGATCATTTATATGACAGTTTATTCTCAACACTAGGGGTGCCCTGTTTGGAAGATTGTTTCTAGCATACTATATGTATATCTAGAGGATAAATAAATATAACCCAATATAAAAACAAAAAAATTTCAAATGAAATCTACAGGAATACATCCTCCAAATCAATAGACACGGATGTTTCTTCCTGCAAAGATACTTTCTTTGAAAGATGTTGACTGAGATACAAGAGAAAAATATGCTTTTAGATGACAAGGACAAACAATATACAAAATGAAGAAAACATATTTAAGGAAGCTACAGGAAAACGTTCCTCAAAGTCAATCACATGAAGCATATTTTTGTATTCATCTCAGAAGAAAGATCAATTATTGAACATAGATTTATAGTCCTTGAGAAAAGAGAAAAACAATACTAAGAAAAATCTTGAGAAGGCATAAATTGAGAATATACGTATTATTATCTCAATGATGTCCTAGTTCTTGGCTACAAAGACACACGTGTCAAAAAACTGAGTTAGGAAATTGCTTCCATAAAATTTTATGACATGTTAATTTCACAATGCTCTACCCAAGACGTTTAGTGGAAATCCTTAAAGTCAAATTATTATGGAAAAAAATAAAAATATATATATCATCTAAATTCATAGATAAAAATAATTAATATATATAAATAAATTCATTCAATCTTATTTTCAATTAGATAATATAATTAAATTATATGATAAAATTAAACATTAAAAACAATAAACCCATACATGAAGGCTTAGGAGATTTGGGTTATATTTGTTATATTAAGAGATATATAATAAGTTAATGGTTATAAGGGTTTAGGTTTATCTAGGAGATAATAAATCATTTATATATGTTATGAATTTTAAGGGAAAGTATATTAGCATGTAAGTTGTTTGTGTAGAGTGTGAATAAAAGGGGTGTTTTGTTAGACAACTTTAAAAACCTTGTTTACATAAGGTTGATCACCCAACTTGGAACATATTGGGAGGGAATCTTCGAGAGAAGAACAAAGATACGTGTGTCAAGATATGGAGTTAAAAATTGTTTTTACACAACTTCTTGAAATATCCCTTTAAGAACATTTTACCTAAACATTTTTAATAAAAACCTTAAAATTGAATATTATGAAAAACAACCATTATAGTACGTAAACCAATAAATAAAAATATTTAATATATATCTAAAATAAATTCAATCCATACAATTTTTAATAAAATAATATAATTAGTCTTGTAGCAGTATTTTGATTTCTGGTGCACTTTCTGAGCACATTTTGGTCCAAAGTATGAACATAGGATCATTTAAAAAAGGATATGTATATCTATAGGATACATAAATATGCCCCAATATAAAAACAAAGTGTTTTCGAATGAAATCTATAGGAATACATCCTCCAGATCAATCGACACCTATGTTTACTCCTGCAAAGATACTTTCTTTGAAGGATTTCGATTGAGATACAAGAGAAAAATATGCTTTTATATGACGAGGAAAAATAAGCTACAAAATGAAGAAAACATATTTAAGAAAGATACAGGAAAATGTTCCTCAAAGTCAATCACATGAAGCATATTTTTGGATGTGTTTGAGAAGAAAGATCAATTATTGAACATAGAGTTATAGTCCCCGAGACAAGAGAAAAACAATACCAAGAAAAATCTTGAGAAGGCATAAATTGAGACTCTACCTATTATTAGCACAATGATGTCCTAGTTCTTGGCTACAAAGACACGTGTCAAAACACTCAGTTAGGAAATTGCTTCCACACAATTTTATGACATGTTAATTTCATGAAGCTCTGCACAAGACGTTTAGTGGAAATCCTTAAAGTTAAATTATTATGGAAAAAAATTGAAAAAATATATCATCTAAATTCATAGATAAAAATGATTAATATATATAAATAAATTCATTCAATATTATTTTCAATGAGATAATATAATTAAATTATATGATAAAAGTAAAAATTAAAAAAACTAAACCCATACATGAAGGCTTAGGATATTTGGGTTATACTTGTTATATTAAGAGATATATAATAGTTTAATGGTTAAAAGGGTTTAGGTTTATCTAGGAGATAATAAATCATTTATATATGTTATGAATTTTAAGGGAAAATATATTAGCGTGTAATTTGTTTGTGTAGAGTGTGAATAAAAGGGTTGTTTTGTTAGACAACTTTAAAAACCTTGTTTACATAAGATTGATCACCCAACTTGAAGCATATTGGGAGGGATTATTCAAGATAAGAACAAAGATACATGTGTCAATATATGGAGTTAAAAATTGTTTTTACACAACTTCTTGAAATGTCCCTTTAAGAACATTTTACCTAAATGTTTTTAATGAAAACCTTAAAATCAACTTATTATGAAGAAAAACCATTATAGTACTTAAACTAATACATAAAAATATTTAATATATATCTAAAATAATTTCAATCCATACAAATTTTAACAAAATAATATAATTAAGTTAAATAACCAATAAAATTAATTAATTAAATAAAGAAAAGTACTAAAACATGTTAAATTTTTTAATGAAACAAAACATCATATTCACACAATTTTTTTTTGATATATTAATTATTTGAAATACTTGTTGGAAAAATGCGTCTTCTCCCTCCACCTCTTCCCACTCCCTCTTCCACCTTCCACCTCTCTA
>SNQJ01S0073560.1:43189-61071 GCA_010110895.2 Picea sitchensis
AGGGAGTAGGAGGGAGAGAGTGAGAGATGGATATGGAGATATGGGGAGGAGGAGGGAAAGAGGGTGAGGATGGGGAGGGAGGGAGCGAGACCATTGATGACCCCATTCGTCAATGGTTCGACTAGAGAATCTTTTTCCTCCTCAGATAAAAATGTCATACATATAAAATTTTCATCGATAAATCGTCGATCTTGCAACAGAACCATGAGTATCTATTGTGGACGATACATCGAAGGTTTTTCATTACTTTGTCACTATACCAACTTCATAGAGATGAACTACCAAGAAACAATTGTTGATAATTAGTCTCTCGTATACTGGTCAAACGTCAATCTTCCGACGTACTAGCGATGATCACGTGATGTGATTGTGACAAACTACCTGGATATATTCTTATATAATTGGTCTCTCTTACAATGAAAATTAATCTACGATATGACCTAATAGCGATGACAATGTGATGAATTTGGGACGAACTGATTGGGGAACTTTAGTCACTCTTTCAATGGATGGGTTCATTGGTATTGCGATGCACTCTTGAATGTCATAATTTCGACGAAGGTGACACAAAAAAAAATGGTTGTTGCTTTCTTCATACTTGTGAAATTGTGGCGACGAACATCGATAAATCATCGAAAAATGGTCCCAATGTACTAGTGACTTTTCATTCTGGTGCAATTAATCCCAAACACCAACTTCTATCAGTCACAAAAGTAAATCTCTCAATAACTAGAGAAAATTTTCTATCATAACTAGACAAAAATGATTATAGGGAATTCATAAAAAACTCTTAGATTGTCAATGTGATTCTCCAATAAAAAATTACAGCAATATGGAAATGACAACTTTGTCCTTTTTCATCCCTTTTTCTAGACTTAGAATTTTTAGTCAAACTGGCTATCTCCCAAACTAAGCACTTCTCGAAAAAAATCACTAAACCAAAGTCATCCATATTGATGAGTATATCAAATGTCGAGTAAATAATGTTTTCTATATTTGTTATCTTGAGACACTTTTGGTCCTAAAAAAAATCAAAATATCCCTAAAAATTGGCCTGGAATAGTGAATTTTTCCCTGATTTGACATCCCCATTCAAAACCCCTTAGAATCTAGCCAATTCCTTCACATAATATTTTCATGTATTCATTTTTGACACTCTATACAAGTTTGAATGGTAACTATGCGCCTATCACTAAGTTTGATTGTGCTCTTTAAAAACAAGTAATTTTCATTTTCTGGAAAATGAGAGCATAATTGGCCAGTGGCCCTGTCTAGAACTTTTGTAAACCTTGACATCACGGAAAAAACCTAGAAGTTTCATATCAATCCGAATTAATTTGCTCCAGTTATTTCCTAAATACGTTTCTGGATCCAGACTTGGTTTTTTTTTTAGACTATAGGACAATTTTGCGTGTGCGGTATCCTCCTTTTGTTCATCCATAAGATGGTTAAATAATTGGTCTCAAACAATGTGTCCTATATCCAATGCCAAAATATAATGTGATGATAATGATTTTAAACCCTACAATTTGCATATGTATTGTCATATCCAATTATTATAATTAGGAGATTATTATTGTGGATTCATTTGCCAAATCTTTTTTGGTTTCCTAGATTTAGGGGATAGTTGAGATTTTTATGGGTATAGTTGAGATATTTTCTCAACCTATCCCTTGTATTGAGCTTAGATGATAATTTGTAGGACTTGAAGAGATTTTCTCTCCTTAGTATGTTGATTTAGTTTTCTCATGTAAATCTATAGAATAAATATTAAGCTCAACAAAAATTAGTCTCAGTTTTTATAATTTCTTTATGTGTATGAACTTGGCCCATGAGTTGTTGGTTTTTTATATTCTTTGTAGTGCAAGTCTATTCAAGGTGTATAGACTAGGTGTAGAATCCACCGTTGATATAAGTAGAATATGATGGTTACGTTGAGGTCGAAGTAATTGACCAGGGAAGTTGGAAGGAAAAGTGATCGATGGGAAATTCAAAAGGTCGATTGACAAGAGGTCGTCAAGAGGTCAATTGGAAACTAACTAAACACTGACTAGAGGTCGATTGGTAATCTGATTGAAGTCAACTATAACATAATCTCAAGATTCATGGTATTTTCATCCAATCATCTACATGGATATGTTTAGGGTATTTAATGCTATAAAACCTATAAATAAGTCACGATGTAATTGTATTACGTTGATGAATCCTTTAAGAGGATATTGCTAGTCATGTAGATGTAAGCCAAATTGGTTGAAGGGTTGTTCTTGTGTAAAGAAAGAGAGTATGACGGTGATTGTGTCTTAGGTTCAGACCAATATTAGTCATGTAAATATTTATTATGAATGAATAAGACAAAAAGACATAAAGAAACTCAAAGAATGTTGGTTTTCCAAGGAAAAATCTCTATGTACCATGTTTATCATTTATTTTTTTGTTTAAATTCGTCTTCTCTTTTCCTACTGGGTTTAGCTTGGATTTCTAATTCCTAATATGTGGTATAATATCTTAAGATAAGTCATTATGAGTGATATTTGAATGGATTTTGGATCTGAGCTAAACTCTAGGTCTAGTGAGAGTTGTAAGTCAAGGATCCTTAAATCCATGCTTGAAACAATGGCAAGTAGTTCAAGGATAGAGATCGAAAAATTCAATGGCTAGAATTTTGAGTTTTGGAAGATTAAAATTGAAGATATACTTGTACATCAAGAGCAATGGGTGATGGTCTTTCCAGGTACCTTTATGATAGGTATGTCAAGGGAAGAATGGGAGAAACTTGAAAGAAGGGAACATAGTATGATTGGAATTTGCCTTGTAGATTTGGTGTTGTTGAAGGTATCAAGTGAAGACTCGGTCAAAAAAAATGGTGGGACAAGTTGGGGAGATTTTACCCGTCGAAATCCTTGGTAAGGAAATTGTTCCTTGATAAGAAGTTGTATATTTTGAGGATGAGTGATGGGAGATCAGTAACTGAGCATTTGAATTCATTTAATATTGTAATAGGCCAATTATCATTTGTGGGAATTAAAAACACTAAGGAGGATAAATGATTTAGCCTATTATGTTATATTCCAGACTCTTGGGAAAACCTTGTGATGGATATAGGGAGTAATTCGACTATGTTAGCACTAGATGACATGATTTCATCTCTATTATTAGAAGAAATGAGACATAAGAACATGGGAGGATCGACCAAAGATGCTTAATGGTGAGAGCTCGATCAATTGAAAGAGATAAAGAAAAATGATTTTCTATAAAGTTTAAGTTGAAGGGTAAATATAAATCCCCGGTTCATTTGACGAGAAGATGTTGGAAATGTGATAAAGCTAGGAATTACAAAAGTGACTACAAGTTGAAGGAAATATAAGACAGTACAAGATCTAACAAGAAGCATTCAATTGAGAGAAATAATACTTTGAATAAAGAAAGTGATATGTATCTTGTGTTGATCTGTGCACAACCTAATTAGGATGTTTGGTTTTTGACTCAAGAGCGTATTTTCATATGACACCTCATAGAGAATGGTTATGTGAATATGAGAGATACGAAGGGGGAGATGTGGTCTTGTGGGGATAATCGACAACCAAAATTGTTGAATGGGAAAGATTTCGACAGATATTGTGGGATGGGAGGAGTGGAACCCTTCCGATTTTGTTACATATTTCTAGTTTTGCAAGAAACCTAATACCTAACAGAAATATGAGTGATGCAGATGTGAACACTCTATTTCAGAAGGATACATAAAAAATTGTCAAGGGAGTGATGGTATTAATGAAAGGAGTTCGGATTGGAACTCTATACAAGTTGTTAGGGAATGCTGAACTATCTGGATGCAACAATATTGTTTTTCCTGAAGTCGACTCGACTTTGATTTGAATCGACTTAAATCGGGCTACGTCGACACAAATCAACTCGATTGTTCTTCATAAAGTTGATTCAACCATCTTATAGCACTAGAGGATGGGACACATTGGATAAAAATGATACTATATAATATATTAATTATATATTATATATGATATATTATTTATATATTATATATAATATATTAATTATATATTAATATTATATATTACAAAAACAAACAAACAACAACAAAAGAAATTTGTTCGTCTAAACAAATTAAACCCTCCACGTGGAGAGTGGCCCAATCCCTACTGTTCAGACTCAAAAACCTTAGATCTTGGCCTTGTTGTTAGAAAACCCTCCATCCTCATGGAGATCGACCCAACCACTTCTCTATAGAAACAAAACCCTCAGTGCCTAACCCCTGTGCCACCTGGAGATCCCAATGCTACGGTCAGAGAACCCTCCGCCTAGAGATCCTGACCCCCTCCACATGTAAAGCCCAAACCTGTTCCACTTGGTGAAAGTGACCTACCGAAGAGATAGAGCCAATGGGTGATTTGATCATAGGATAAAAAATGGTGCCTAAATCGGTATGAATTCCCACTTATTGTCGATTCTTATTATTATTGGATCTTGTTAATATCTAAAATACTATGTCGCTCTTATTTTGGTAATTGGAATTCAATAAAAAAATAGCACAAATCAAGCAATTGTTTCGACTATGAATCAAATGTAAAGGAAACAAATTTTATGAAAAAAATAAAAAAGGGATCTAGAAAATAAAAAGGAAAGTTTCATTTTAAATGCTTTATTGTGGAATATCCCTTAGAATCTATGAAGGCATATAACATATTTAATATTCAAACCACATGGAGATGTGATAATTTGTAGATGGACATTTTTTTAACAGCAATGGACCATTAATTTTTGAGCAGTAGATTATGAGAAAATGTTGAAGGCAACCAATCTTATGAGTTGTGAATAGCTACTAGTACTTTGATAATGAAACATCTATCAAGTCTTTGGCATCTTTTTTAATAAGTAGCAAAAGATTAATTTCATGAGAATGATGGTAAAACAACGAAGAGTCAACAATTACAACAAGAAAATATAGTAAATTCACAATGAGAGCTACTTTAGAAAACTAAAAGAGAAAGCACAATTATATTCTATCTCCCAAACTGCACACTTGGAATTTTTAGAATTTTCCAACTCAAATTAGTTATCTTCCAAGGGAAAATCTCTATGTACTGTGTTTGTCATTTATTCTCTTGTTTAAATTTGTCTTCTCTTTTCCTACTAGGTTTAGCATGGATGTATATTTCCTAACATGTGGTATAATATATTAAATTATTATGAGTGAGATTTGAGAGGATTTTGGATTAGAGCTAAACCCTAGGTATAGTCAGAATTGTAAGTCAAAGATCTTTAAATCCATTCTTGAAAGAATGGCAAGTAGTTTGAGGATAGAGATCGAAAAATTCAATGGCCTAAATTTTGAGCTTTGGAAGCTTAAAATTGAAGATATCATTATAGATCAAGAAGAATGGGTGATGGTATATCTAGGTACCTTTTTGAAAGGTATGTGAAGGGAAGAATAGGTGAAACTTGAAAAAAGGGAACATAGTATGATTGGACTTTGTCTTGCAAATTTGGTGTTGTTGAATGTCTCGAGTGAAGACTCAATCAAGAAATATTGTAGGACAAGTTGGGGATCTTGTACCAGTCAAAATCCTTGGTAAAGAAATTGTTCCTTCATAAGAAGTTGTATATTTTGACAATCAGTGATGTGAGATCAGTAACTGAGCATTTGAATGCATTAAATACTGTAATATGCCAATTATCATTTGTGGGTATTAAAAACACTAAGGAGAAGAAATGTATTAGCCTATTATGTTCTTTTCCAAACTCTCGGGAAAATGTAGTCATATCTGTTGGGAGTAATTTGACCACATTAGCACTAGATGACATGATTTCATCTCTATTATTAGAATAAATGAGATAGATGAACATGGGAGGATCGACCAAAGATTCTTAATGGTGAGAGGTCAATAAATTGATAGAGATAAAGGAAAATTATTTTGTAGAAGGTTTAAGTCGAAGGGTAAATATAAATACCTTGTTCAATGGACTAGATGATGCTAGAAATGTGATAAAGCTAGGCATTACAAAAGGTACTACAAGTTGAAGGAAATAGAAGTCAGTACAGGATCCGACAAGAAGCATTCAATTGAGAAAAAGAACACTTTGAATAAATAAGTGATATGTATATGGCATTTATCGGTACACAACAAAATTAGGATGTTTGGTTGTTGACTCAGGAGCATATTTTCATATGACACCTCATAGAGAATGGTTATGTGAATATGAGAGATACAAAGGGGGATATTTTTTCTTGGGGGGTTACTCGAAAACCAAAATGGTTGAATGGGGAAGATTTCAACTGATACTATAGGATGGGAGGAGTAGAACCGTTTTGAGTGTCTTACATATTTCAAGTTTGGCATGAAACCTGATATTTGTCAGCAATATGAGCGATGCAAGTGTGCACACTCTATTTCAGAAGGATACATAAAAAAATGGCCATGGGAGTGATGGTATTAATGAAAGGATTTATGATTGGAACTCTATACAAGTTTTTAGAAAATGTTGAATTGTCTGGATGCAACAATATTGTTTTTCATGAAGTTGACTCAACTCATGCTAAGTCAACACAAACCAACTAAATTTTTCTTCGTAAAGTTGACTCGACCATGTTATAGTACTCGAGGATGGGACACATTGGAGAAAAAGGATATTATATATAAAATATATAATATATATTTATATTATATATAGAAAAAACAGACAAACAACAACAAAAGAAATTTGCTCCTCAAAACAAAGTAAACCCTCCATGTGGAGAGTGGCCCAAACCCTATTATTCAGACTCAAAACCCTTAGAGAGTGACCTTGTGCCACTTTGAGAGCCCGACCTTGTGCTAAAAAAACCCTCCATCCTCATGGAGAGTGGTCCGACCCCTACTCTGTAGAAATAAAACCCTAAGAGCATGGGCGACCACCAAGCTAGTTGGACTAGGTGGGAGGCCACCGATATCCACCTGAATGTTCTGTAGAGATTCAAGAAATCCCTAGAAGTGAAGAACCCACAATTATAAAGAAATGTCACCATTACAAAGAAACATGTTGAATTGAAAACTATCAAGATGAGCGAGGTGGAATTTGGAACATGTGGGTGGTCATCAATATCCACCTGGATCAGGGGTCCATAGAGATCAAGGAGAATTGTAAAGATGGTGCTAATGCATCTTATTAATATCCTTTTAAATTGTGGAAAGTAAATATTGGCAATGAGGAGTGGCCTGATATGAATTCCATAGGACATTATTTAGATGAATAAATGATTTTTGAGATTGAGCCCTTATTGAAGGAGTACTTAGACTTGTTTCCATGAATTTTATAGAGATGGAAGGAATTCAAGGAGAATAGGAGAGATGAATATTGATTTACAACAAAATGATAATACTATTAAACATCAACCCTATAACCATAATCATAAGTTTAAATTCTATGTGTTCATGATCCATTTCCTACTCCATCAGTAATGACATGTTGGATGAGGTTACAAGAAAGGAGGCCAATTCATTTACAGATGTATTTTTAGACTTTATTTAGGTCTGAATTTTGGAAGAGGACAAGCAAGACCACTTTCACTACAAAATGGGGTTCCTTTGCTTATAACATCATGCTTTTAGGGCTCACGAATACATTAGCTATTTTTTCCAAAATTATGATTGTAGAATTTAGAGATTTCATCCATAATTTCTTGGAGGTGTCCATGGATTATTTGAATGTCTATATTCTATAGAAGGAAGATATTAGCTTGGTAAGGTTGATTTTTTTATTAGTGTAGGTAGTTTCATATCTCATTAAATAAGAAGAAATGCATATTTTGTGTACGTTTTGGTACTATGTTAGGACTCATAGTTTCTCAAGAAAGTGTGTTTGTGGATCTTGCTAAGATTTTTGTCATTGTGAATTTCCCTTCCCCAACTAGCATTAAGCAGTTGTCATCTACTTTAGCACATACTAGCTATTATAGACAATGCACTGCTTGGACAAGTAGATCGACCTTTAAGGTTTGACCTTAACCCTAGGCAGAAAAGTGCTTATCATGGACCAATTTCTTTTCGAATCTATCTAAGCCTAATGCATGAGAAGGAAAATTATAAGTACCTTTAACGATGTTTGTCCACTGCTGCGGCTCGAGTTTAAGCAATCACTGCTTCTCGTTGATGGCAGTGGACAAATGAAGATCTGATACTTCTACTCTATTGACATTAGCTTAGCAGATCTATCCTTTGAATGATAAGTTCATGCAACATCAGACATAAACTATAAAGAAACAGGCCAAACATGTCATATTAATGAGAATATGACATGAAATTACAATGGATTGATGCGAATCGGCAGAAGCCGTCGAGGTCCTCTTAGTCTAACCTTGCTTGAAAGATCACAATCTGGATGGCGTAATTTTGCCTTGATGATTCTTCTCTAAGCCCGTACCAGGAGTTTCCTCCAAGATCATAAGTTTCACATACACATTTCTCCCACTGGGATCCATCATCCATCCGGTCCATCCATCCATCCATCCTTCCTTTCCAGTCCATTCCTCCATTCTCCATTCCATTCCTCCATTCCATTCCTTCCTTCCATTCCATCCATTTCCATTTCATTTCCATTTCCTTCCTCCTTCCTTCCATTCCTCCATTCCTCCTCCTTCCTCATCCTCCGTCCATTCCACTCAGAATCCATTATCCATCCATTCCTCCATTCCATTCCATCCATCCATCCATCCTTCCTCCGTCCATTCCATCCATCCATTCCATCCATCCATTCCGTCCATGTCCATCCTTCCTCCGTCCATCCATCCATCCATTTCCATCCATCCATTCCAGTCCATCCATTCCATCCATTCCTCCGGTCCATCCTCTTTCCGTCCCATTCCATCCATCCGTCCCTTCCTTCCATTCCATTCCGGCTCCATCCATTCCTTCCATTCCGGTCCATCCGCTCCTTCCTTCCATTCCATCCTCCTTCTCCTCCTTCCTCATCATCATCAGATCATTTCCATCCGTCCATCCTTCCTCCTTTCCGTCCATCCATCCATTCCTCCATCCATCCATCCGTCCTCCGTCCTTTCCTCCTTCCTTCCATCCATTTCCTCCATCCATTCCTCCGTCGAATCATTCCATTCCATTCCTTCCGTCCGTCCTTTCCGTCCATTCCATCCGTCCATCCATCCATTCCGGGCTCCTTCCGTCCATTCCTCCATTTCCATCCACCTCCATTTCCGTTCCTCATGGGGTATCAGCGACATGACGTGAGGAGGCCGATGATGTGGAGGACCACATTTCTAAGACTTTGGGTGGAGCGGGACAATCCCTTAGAAAGTGGTCACCCTTACAAAGAGCTGCAAGGGAATTTGGGTTTCACAGTTGTTTCTTTCAATCTTTTTGACCTCATCAAGACTCCCGGTACTATTAATGATGTTGGTTTCTTAGAGATAACATCTGATGTTGTTGGGGTCTTAGTCCTTTAGACTCTTCTTCTTCTTCTCTTTACTGTTTCTTCTTCTTCGATCAACTTGGCTACTTGCTTTAGAGCTTTCACTGGCGAAGAAGGAGAAATGGAAGAACTTGATGAAGCGAAGAAATTCGACATGAGTTGATGTAGGCGGTTCAGTTGACATCAAAGTATTAGGTGCCTTGAATTGAACATCGGGAGGATTAAAGGGATCACGAGTGGGGAACAACCAAATCAATAATATGATTGTGAGTCCTGGAAGACTCATTGTGGAAACATATGGAGGACCAAGTTTCCAAATGAAGGAAAAGTGTAAGGTTCCTCGGGAAAAGGAGTTCCTCCATTGGTACTCGAGGATTCGATGCCATTAACAACGACTCGACCCACAAGGTCCACTAAGTAAAATAAACAACATCCTAATAGAATCTAAAGAATCACAACCAAGCAAACATGACCTTCTTTTGATGGCCGTACTATTTGGTGATGAAATCCAGCGTCGTGAAATCAAAGTCGAAGGCGGGGCTAAGTGGAACATTTACGATGGTGACCTGTTTAATGGACTTATGCCTTAGTGCAAGCTTCCACACCCAATTGTGGATTTACCACTCCAAGGAGCCCAGTGAGTTTGACCAATGCACTCAGTGCAGTGAGACTTCCCGTCACGATCACCTTGTGTAAGAACCTAAAGATTATGGCCACTAAGGTTACCAATTCATGATTCGGCCGAGGCGAGCGATCCCGACGATTCGATCGAGCGTTGATACGGGCAGTGTATCAAGTCCGAAATCAACTAAGAAGATTCCATAAGTAATTGTGGATTTACCTCAAAAGTGATCCCCCATATCTGATCGGACCACCACAAGCGATTCAAACCCACGGAGGTTAGTCCATAGCTCACTGAATCACAACCTATAGATGCGTAACCACATTATTGAGGGGGTTCCCAGGCAGACCTATACGATGTCTGGATTTGCTCTCCCTATCTCGGGATGCTAATGTTTGTTTTAACAACTTTGGGGAGGTATGCTCACAGCCCTAATCCAAAGTACTATAACTATTCTACTGTTGGTGGAGGACTCTAGCAAAGAAAATGTTCTGAGTAAATTTTAATTAGCGTTGATTTTAATTGTTTGTTCTTTCACATAAAGGGTGTATGGAAGTGAAACGAATGGAATTAAGACTCTAACCCAAAGAGTGCATCAAGTATTATAAGCAATCATTTTCTTTAGGTGAGCTGACTAACCAAGGGAGAAAGAGTTCTTTCACTAACAATCACAAACACATTCACGGAATGTCCTCGAACAACATTTTCTCAATTAAATTCCGATGCAATGCAAAACTTTCTTAAAATGCCTCCTAATATACTCAATCAAACATGAGATATCTTTTTTGTTTGTGTATGAATGTCGATTAATGCACTCACAATCGTCCGTTAATTGACAACTGATAGGATGATAAGCAAACTAGCATAAGCAAACACAAACAAACGCCTTAAGTAGTTTTTGATGCGACAAAAAACGAAAGAAACGACCAAAGGAAGACAAGCTTCACACCCAAAAGCAAAAATGAAGAATAAGGATCTTGACCCAAAGCGGTGGGGGGTTCTATGGGTCTTTGATGACTTTCACCGCAAGGTTTTGGTGAAAATAGAAGAAAGCGAGGCATATGGAAGCTGGCTTTTATTCAATCGAGGGTTTCAAAGGCAAATGAAGAAGGCCACAAGATCGATCAACAAGGTGCTTAATCATGAAATCGTGTCCAAACTCAAGCAGGAAGAACAATTGGCTCGGAGGTCTTTCAGCCAGTGAGACGAGAGGCAAAAACCAAAATTGCAAATTTGGAGGGTTTTTGAGCCAGCAGTGGCTCTGTTGCCAAGGAGCAAGCGTTATAGCGCTCCGTGTAGGGCTGCAAGAAGTGCCGGCACTCTGGTGATACTACCTTTAAGGCGAGCCGGGCTCTTAAAGTCCCAAAAATGTCCAGAAATTTCAAAAATTGCTATTGAATTCGACAATAATGCTGAAAGTGACAAGGCAAGGAGCCAATCATCTCATGGAAACTAATTCAAAGGAGGGGTAGATCAGGTCGGAAACATTCAAGAGGTAGAACAAGGTCAATGAGGGAGACAACCAAAACAAAGGGTTTTGATTGAGGCTATCTCCCAGTGGAGTCGCCGGTTCTGTTGTAGGAAAATCACTTTGGACAGAGTAGATGGAAACCTCTAAGGTTGATATAACCCTAGACAGAAAAAGTGCTTATCATGGACACAGAATTTCTTTTGAATCTGTCTAAGCCTAATGCATGAGAAGGAAGAGTATCAGAAGTACCTTTTAACCGACGTTTGTCCACTGCGCTCGAGTTGCGCTCCAATCCTTTGCTTCGTTGATAGGCGTGGACAAATAGTCTGACCATACTCTATTGACGTGGCAGCAGATCTATCAGTGAATAATAAGTTCATGTAGCATCTAACACAAACTAGAAAAGAAAGCAGGCCAAGCATGTCATATTAATGAGAATAACGGCAATGAAGTGCTACAATGGATTGATCACGAATCATTGACTTAAAATCCGAGTCCTCTTCGTCTACCATAGCAGAAAGATCTAATCTGGATGGCCGACAGCACTTGTGATGATTCTTCTCTAGCTGACTCCAAATTTCCTCCAAGATCATAAGTTTCACATACATTTCTCCCCCACACCACTTATGAGATCATAGGTTTGGTGTGATTCTTCAATTCTTGATCTCCATACCACTCATGAGTCATAAGTTTGGTATGATTCTCTCTTTCCAATCCCCTTTCACTATTAGAAAGCTTGTTTATATATAGCCTTGGAGAGGATCAAAAAACTTGAGATATCCTTGAGGAAGCTGAGGATTTACTCTTCGGAGTTGAGGATCACCCTAGGATCATGGCTAGAATCGAGGATTGAGAATCCAACTGCCTTCAAGAATGAAAAGATGCTTCCCCATTCATCTCATGGTTCTTTCTTAGCCAGAATAGTGGCAGCTCCCTCCAAAAGGGCTATCGAGGCGTTGTAGCTTACAGTAGGCTTTAAGGAGGCGTGGCCCTCAAAAATCTATAGCAGCTCCTTCAAAGGGCACAGGCGTTATAGCATTCACGATAGTGTATGAGGGCTGGCTCGAGATAAGTGTCAGAGGGGCGCTCTCTCCCAAGAGATCAGTTTTGAGATTGCCTTGGTGGCAAAAGGTTGTTTGACTTGAGCAGATCAGTTCTCCTCAGCTAAAATCAGTCATGTGAGATGTTATAAGTATCTCCTTAGTCATGGATTCTCATGCCAATATGCGAGACATCGCCCATTGACACTGAACGTTATCATGCCAATATGTCTGAACATCCTTCGTGACACTAGTGACCAACTTGCGACACTTGCGAAAGTTGATGCGACACTTACGACAATTGAGAGGGACAATGCGACACTTATCCAGCTGAGCAATTTTGCCGTGTAACACTAGCTACCATAGACAATTTATGTGAAACTATGCCTCTATCACATAACCTTAGAGAAACTATTTAAGAAGGTTGAATTGATCGTGTGGACTCTTGAGTATGAAGCTAAACCAGAAGACATTCTTCAAGGAAAAAACTAAGGGGTTTAGATCATAAAATTTGTAATTTCTATGGTTAAAGGAAAATGCACATGGACCTAGATCATTATGCAAGCCCTTAGGAACTAATCTTTGGACCACATATGCTTTATGCATTGGATTTAAGATTTGGGACACCACAAATATGTGTCTTTGATCAACACAATGTTCAAGAACCACAATGCTATTGACATCTTGTCGTCGACGTTTCAGATCCACAACAGGATCCATCTTTAGGACAAAAAATCCTGAGGAAAAATAAGAGAGGAGCCCTTAATAAATAATGATGAGGCGGGTGGAAAACTAAGGTCGGCTAAGTGAAACCCTAGTTTTGAGGAGATTTTTCAAAATAGGTAATAAATAGTGATTTAATTAATGAATTAAGTGGTTTAAATATTAAATTTTTATGTTAAATAAAGGCTAAATTTAGGGTTAACCATATGGTGTTAGTATTATAAATATTAATTTTATGTTAGTTATAGGTTAAATTAAGGTTAATTTAATGAGGTAAACCCTAGGTTTGAGGAAGTTAGTATTATTAATATTAATCTTAGGTTAATTTGACTAAGCATCACTAGCAATCTAGGGTTAAGGCTTAGTATTATAAATATTAATTTTATGTTAGTTATAGGTTAAATTAAGGTTAATTTAATGAGGTAAAACCTAGGTTTGAGGAAGTTGATATTATTAATATTAATCTTAGGTTAATTTGACTAAGCATCACTAGCAATCTAGGGTTAAGGCTAAATTTAGGTTCATATTATTAATATTAAATTTTATGTTCAATATAGGGTAAATTTAGGGTTAACTATATGGTGTTAATATTATTAATAATAATTTTATGTTAATTATAGGTTAACATAATTAGTTGGACATGCATCCTGAAGATGGATCCTGTTGTGGATCCGAAACGTCGACAACAAGCTGCCAATAACACTGTGGTTCTTCCGACAAATTATAAACAAATCTCTCACCACAGAAACCTAAATGAGCACAATGTTCAAGATTAAAAAATAGGGTTTTAGACCCTACACACTTATTACATAATTAGTTGGACATGCATGGACCCTCAAACTATGACACATGTCCTCCAAGTAGTGAATGATCTCATGGATGAAGGTGTGGTTTGGAGGCAAAAGGAAAGCATTGACTTAAACAATCCATTACTCTTGTGGCTTCTCGATAATGGACAATGACTCTAACCACAATAGAAACCTTGCGTGTGCTACTTATACTTTGTTATATGTAGTAATTATGTTTGTAGTACATATGCATCTAGGTAGTGTGTAATATGGATGTAGTTTTAGGGTTTTATAGTGGGATATAACATGTACCCATTATATTTAGTATGCATTATTTGAAAGTATATTTTTGTGCAAGATAAAGTGCTACTTATAGTGTATGCCTAATTTTAAATTAATGCATTTTTTTATTTAAACATAAAGTTTCTAGTAATTAATGGATATTCAATATTCGTAACTAAAACAAATTTATTAATTATTTTCTAAACTTTGTTTTAAAATTCAAAATTCCATAATATTTTTTAATTATACATAAAAATAAACCAAACTATTTAGTAGAACATTTAGACTTCTGATCAACATAGTGCCATGAATTACCATGGTGCCATAGATTAGTTGATGTGGCATTGTACCATTGAAAAGAGTTTTGGAATTGAAGCAACTAGGTGGGTCAATGGAGCTTTTTCCAAAACAGAATTTGGCGATTAATTGTCAGGTGATCGAATGGTATCAATGATAAAAAAGAGATAATTTATAATAATAATAAAATAATTTCTAACCAAAAAAATTAAAACTGCCTTGGATTCCTCCTGAATTTGTATTCAACCATCATTTTGAAGGAGACGCATGACGATATTCCTGCCAATATTTTGACAGTTGATCTGATAATAAAAAGCAGAAGTTAGAAGTAGAATGTTTGTGAACGTTTGAAATGGAGGATATAAATCCATCATTTTGAAGGAGAAGCATGATGAGATGGTAGTAGAATTAGAATGTCTGTGACCGTTTGAATATCTGGTTTTCTGCATTGGTTTTCCTAGTTCATTTGCATTGGTTTTCCTGGTTCATCTTCTATAATCTGCATTATTTTTCCAGGAGGAGATGAAACCTATGATCTCAGAGGAGGATCAATTCTTACATTGGAGTTATGAGATATCTCTTGCATTGGAGATATCTCTTGCAAATGAGGACGCCATGAACGCCATTTAAAATCAGTAATCTTGACTCATTGACGTCATTTATTTTTAATATTCTTCCAAGGGACTTTTTGAGTTATTTAAAGCAGATTCTGATGCTTTTATGTTAGGACTATGTTTGAGATCCACATCATCCAGGGTTTTATGATATGAAAACTTGATGTTTATTTTTCATTGTTTTATGATATTTTAATGCTAATTGAAATAGTAAATAGTATGAAGTCATCAAAGCTCCTAAAAACTTCTTAAATCCTGAAATTCGTAGTATCAAAGCTCCTACAAACTTCTTAAATCCAAAAATGCACTATGGGTAGTTGTCCATAACATCTGAGTCATCTAGAAACGCTAGTGTGTTTTCCTTCCAATCTACACCCTGCACCCCTCTGCCCCACTCTTTGTTGTTTTGTCTTTCTGATTGTTCTCTGCACCCTCATCTCTGTTGTTTGTAGGTGTTAGATTTCATCAAATCCAGTTCCTATTTTCCATGTGTTAGGGTTGGTTTCCTGGCACTTAGAGATCTCATCGTTCCACGACCAATTCATCTCCTCTCTCTGAATGAGTGTCTCATTGTTTTCCTACGCCTTATCTTCGACGCGATCTCTCTACCCTCCTTATATCCTTTGTGTGTACCCTTCTTATGCATGTGATATCCTTAATAGGTATCTACCCTTCATCTATCCTTTGCGTGCACCCTTATTATGCGTGTGCTCTCCTTAATAGGTAATGGTAGACGTACCTACTCACCCACTATATTATTTTTCTCTCTTTGGTTTTCAGACAAATATTCCAAAAACATAACAATGTGAGAGAGAATTCTAACACATTTGAAATTACAAACATTTCGAAATAGATTAAAATTTTGGTATACCATGCTTTCATATATAGATTTTCAATATCACAGAGCAATCCATGTCAGGCGACCATGTGGTGAGCGAAATATGCTCCGAATTCAACTGAAACCCTTGAATATTATTCAAAAATATAGCTGAGGGTATTTAATAATGTATGCTCCACCTTTTGATCGAGTTTGTCATTTGAAATTTATTAACAACAATTTATTAACAACAGGTGAACTTTGAAGTCATGGGTCATAATAGCGTGTAGTTAGAATTGTAGTTGACAATCCATGAACCTCTTTATCAAACTTGTTGTCTGAAATTTATTCACAAAAGGAGAAAATTGTTTGTAGTTAACTTTCGGTGACTTTCAAGTTCGAGGAAGTCAGGAATCTATTACACTCTATATGATAATGGAAATCTGACATTCTAGTGCCCAGATAAAATGATAATGATTATCATGACAAAAACAAGCGGTATGCAATACACACACAAATCCATCCTGCAGTGTTGATTGAGTTAAGCCATTTGGTGAATTTGAATATTAGATCCAATAATTTTACAAGTCAACCTATTCCCCAACAACTAGGACTGTTGAAAAATTTGACATATCTTAACCAGTCCACAGTGGGATTTGAAGGCACCATTCCATGGCCGCTCAAAAATCTATCTAGCTTGACAGTACTCGGAAATAAAATATTTAGAAACATTTCTTTGATTTTTCAAGGAAAATGGAAGATTCTAACCCTTTTCCACATGTCAAACAACAATTTGTATGTATCCATACCATATTCTATAGGAAATATATCATCTCTGAGTGAGTTGCTTCTAAACAATGACATGGTGAAGGGGAGGATTCAAAAGTCATTGGTCCTCCTCTGCTCACTTACTGTACTAGACCTGGGGTACACTAACATTACAGGTCCAGTCCCCTTATAAATCTACATGTTGTTGCAGTCTTTGGTTTTCCTATGGTTTTGAGTCGATGGAGATGCCTAAGATCCACTTTCTGATGGAGTAGTGAAAGGTGTCCCAACTCCACCTTCATTATCAACATAGAATAGTTGTATTGTTTCCTCTAGCTTCTTGTTGGTTTTCTGCAAATAAAACTATCGTTCTTTATCCATTTCGCCCATTGTTACTATTCCCATGGTTTGTGGTTATGTTTTTAGGTCAGAGTATTATTTTCCCAGCAACCCTAGCACCATGACAACCACAAGCTTACAGAGATTTGGTGAGTTGGGTGACAGATCGTCTTCTCTTGGTAGTGTGGGAATTCACAGATCTGCTTCAGCAGAAGCCCTGGAAGTAGAAGCCCCACAACATGTCTGGTTTGATTATTGCAGGATACTCCCTGCCACTAGCAACAGTTGTAGTCGTTCCATGACTTCAAACGGTCGGAGGTGTCATCGATAATTTCGGCCTTGAAGTGGAGGTGGAATTCTTGTCGATTGCATGCATTGAATGCAAAGTTTGGGGAGGCTGTCGACCAAATTTGACTGAGATGAGCGTCTTGGGATACCTGAAGTTAGAAAATTTTCAAATAATTAAGATACAATTTTTTTTTATGACAATATCATTTTCTATTTCATTTAAAATTAAATTATTTTTATGAGGATATGATTTTCTATTTCATTTAAAATTTCACATGTTTTATTTATTTTAAATATTTTATAGGTTATTTAACTTAATTATATAATTTTATTAAAAATTATATGTATTGAATTTATTTTAGATATGTATTATTATTTTTTTATTTATTAGTTTAAGTGATATAATGTTTAAGTAGGGG
>SNQJ01S0073561.1:0-37620 GCA_010110895.2 Picea sitchensis
TGGGGTCTCCAACTTCTCATGGCCATAACTCTCTAACCGTGAGGAGTTATGTTACGTTCCACATACCATCAGAAATGGAATGACAAGAAATATCCATCTAGGATAGTTTCCCTGAAAAATTCAATGTCCTTCATCTCATTATTCCACAATTAATCATGGGTTCTCTTACTCTGCAAAGCGTCTTCCCGTGAGGGCTTTCACAATAAGGGGACTGCTTTGGAGTTCATCCATATTTACTTATTATTAACCATGAAAAAAAATAATGAGTCATATTTACATCAAAAAATATTGGGTCCATTACCCAAACCTTTGTTCTACGGGTCTTTCTTCAAGGGTTTACATCAATGACAACCAACCTTAATCAACAACATGTACCTGCTCAACACTCCTACTCCATGGGCAATGTCTGGTCGAGTGAAAACCATCACATACATTAGACTACCAAAAACACTTGCATAGGGAACACATTCCAAGTCCTCTATATTTTTCTGTGTCTTTGGACACTATTTATCATTAAGCCTTGCTCCCACAAGAATTGGCACCTTCACTGGTTTGCAATCCTACATGTTTAACCATTTCAGAATTGTTTCAATATACTTCGTCTAATTCAACCAGAGATTTCTAGCAACTCGATATCTCTTAATCTCCATTCCCATAATGAATTTAGATGCACCAAGAACCTTCATGTCAAACTTGGAGGATAGCTTCTTCTTCACCTCATTTTTTGCGTCCATGTTTTTTCCAATCAACATGTCATCGACATACTAAGCTACATATATGAAACGACCACCTTATTCCTTGGAATATATGCAGTGATCAACTTTTCTTCTCACAAATTCCAAACTAAGGATGTATGTGTCAAACTTATGGTACCACATCCTTGGTGATTTCTTTATACCATAAAGGTAAATTTTCATCTTGCACACCAAATATTGCTTTCCCTTTACTAAAAATCCTTCAGGTTGTTTCATGTATATTTATTCTTCCAGGTCCCCATGTAGGAACGTTGTCTTCAAATCTATCTGTTCTATTTCTAGATAGAATGTTGTGGCCAGAGACATTAGTACTCTAATGGAAGTTAGTTTTGCAACAGGGGAAAAAATCTCATCGAAGTCAACTCCCTCGACTTGGGAATAACCTTTCACCACCAGTTGAGCTTTGAACTTCTTGACTTGTCCTGTGACATTCATATTCTTCTTGAATACCCATTTGCTACCGATGTGATTTCTTCCACTAGGTAAATTGAATAAATCTCATGTCTCATTATTGTACAAGGATCCCATCTCTTCGACCATGGCATCCTTACAAAGTTTACCCTCTGCCGAGTCAACTGCCTCATTGACCGAATTGGGCTCATCATTGATGGAAGTTAGCATGAATTAAGAACAAAAGTTGGGAGGACTATACCTTTCAACTAGTTTTATTATTCTTCCTGACATCCTTACCACCAGAGTCAGTTGTTCCACCTCTTCCTCAGATTCAATCGACTCATCTGAATAATCTTCTTTTTTCCTCAGTTCAAACTACACTGTATCAAGATTATTATCGGTCTGAATAAATTCCTCAAGCTCAGACTTACCTCCAACTTCTATGAAGACCACATATCGACTGTAGACTATTCTCCTTGATGCAGGATCCCAAATATTATATCATTTCAATCCTTCCTTATATCCAATCAAAGTACATTTGACTTCCTTTTTGTCTAGCTTGATCCTCTTTTCCTTGGGAACATGCATAAATGCATCAAAGCCAAATAATTTGAGATGTTCCACTGAAGGCTTATTACCCAACCATACCTCATGTGGATTCATGTTGACTAGCACCAATGAAGGAGACATATTCACTAGATATCTTGCAGTGTCAACTTCTTCTTCCCATGATTATTTTGCGAACCCAGCACCACTGTGCATGTTCATTTCCTTATCCATCAATGTTTTGTTCATTCTCTCAAAAACTCCATTTTGTTGTGGGGTATATGGTGTGGTATTTTGGTGTGCTATGCCACATTGCTTACAAAACTTATCAAATTCATTTCCAAAAAATTTACCACCGTTGTCAATCCTTAGCACTTTAATCCTTTTCTCTATCTGGTTTTCCACAAGAGCTTTAAAATCCTTAAATCTCTTGAAAACATATGATTTCTTCCTTAGGAAATATATCGATGTCTTCCTAGAGAAATCATCTATGAAGGAGACATAATATAGGGATTCACCAAGTAAAGGCCTGTAACTGGGCCAAACACATCACTATGAACCGGTTCTAGAATCCCATTTTCCCTTGTCACTCCAGATGGGAACTTCACCCAACTTTGTTTTCCATATATACAATGTTCACAGAAGTCGACTTCTAAACTAGATTCAGGAAAGGCTTCGACCATACCTTTTCTTTACATAGATCGAAGTCCTTTTTCTCCAATGTGTCCCATCCTTTCGTGTCATAGCCTAGTGGGGTCGATTTTATCATGTCTTATCGAGTCAGTTTGAACCGATTTAGCTTGAGTCGAGTCGATTTTAGGAGCAACGATGTTGTTGCATTCAGTCGATTCGACATTCCCTAACAACTTGCATATGGTACCAATATGAAATAATTTCATTAAGACCATCACACCTCTGACCATATTGCATGAATCCTTCTGAAATAGAGTATGCACACCTACATCACTCATCTTCCTAACAAATCTCTGGTTTCTTGCCAAACTCGAAATGTGTAGCAGACCTAGAAGGGTTCTTTTCCTCCCATCTTGCAGTATCACTCAAACTCTTCATCATCCGACAATTCTGGTTGTTGATTCGTCCCCCAAGAACAAATCACCCCCATCATATCGTTCATATTCACATAACCATTCTTTATGTGGTGTCATATGATAGGATTCTCCTAAGTCGATCAACCAATCATATTGATACGACTGTGTACTAGTCTAAGCTAGGTACACATCACCTTCCTTATCTGGGGTCGTATTTCTCTCAGTCGACTGCTTCTTGTCAGATCCAACACTGACTTATATTGCCTTCGACTTATAGTCCTTTTTATAATGCCCGACTTTACCACATTTCCAACATCTTCGTGTCAATTGAACCGGGGATTTAGATATACCCTTCGACTTGAAATTTCTATGAGATAATTTTCCTTTATCTATGTCTATTGATCGACCTCTCACTGTTAGAGCATAGTTGGTCAATCCTTTCATGTTCTTCCTTCTCATTTATTTCGACAGCAGAGAAGAAACCATGATCTCTAGCGCTAGTGTGGTTGTATTAATCCCAATATCCATGACTAAACTATCCCAAGAGTCTAGAAAAGAACATAATAGGTTGATAAACTTCTCCCCATCAGTGATATTAATATCCACATATAATAACTGTCTTAAAACATTATTAAACACATTCAAATTCCTAGTCATCGAACTGCCATCACTCATTCTCAGAAGATACAGTTTCTTTCTGAGAAACAACTTATTTACCAAATATTTTGACTTGTATAATCTTCCCAACTTATCCAACAGTTGCTTGGCTGAATATTCACTTGCGACATTCAGTAGCATCGAATATGCAAGACAAATTTGAATCATACTTCTTTCTCTTCTTTTGAGTTTGTCCAACTCTTCTGTCGATATGCCTGTCGGCTAGGTACCTAGATAGAATGTTTTCCATTGTTCTTGATCTACAAGAATATCCTCCATTTTAAGCTTCCAAAGCTAAAATTCTAGCCATTGAATTTTTACATGTCTATTATATATTTTCTCTCCATTATTTACCATGATCTTTAAACACAATTTATGACTTACAACTCTTACTGTACCTAGGGTTTAGTTCTCAGATTCAATATTGGTAAATCAAGATTTGATATACTCGCCAAAGCATGACACTGCTTTGATAAATCACTTGACAGGGAAGACCTAAGCTTTGATACTACATGTCAAGAAATGAGTCACACTTCCACACTAAACCTAGCAGAAGAGAAGAAGATTTTGATCAAGAATGAAAATGACACAACAATCACACAGTACACCGAGATTTTACCCTGGAAACTATTAACTAGGAAAACCAACATTCCTTGAGTGTTCTACTGTTTTTTTGTCTTATTCAAAAAGAATAAAAAGTTACATGTCCAACCTTGGTCCACACCTAAGACACAATCGACATCATACCCTCTTGCTTGCGCAAGAACAACCCTGTATCCATTATGGCTTATTTCTGCATGACCAACAACCTACATCTAAATATTTCTCTAAAGACTGGCTATCCTTAGATTCATCAATTACATGCACTAACCTGCATTATCCTTTACGACCTTACAACACTCCTCTTTATAGGCTTTACAACAGGAAAACCCTAAATATTGGTGTTGGTTGTGGAGCCTGATTATATTCATGATTCCGAGGTTTGTTTTAGTCGTGCTTGGACCCCATTCCATAATGGGGGGTGTGGGGGTAATTTCCTCCCCACTGTTGTCACCAGGGGGGCAACGATAAATTTTTTAGACCCCCCTAGTGGGTGATTTGGGGGCAGTACCCCCGAAGCAAAATTTTGGGAAAAATTGCCTTGTAAAATATTGTAATTTCATAGTCAATTTGGACCATTCATTATAAGGTCACAGATCTGATGGTAGAAGTTATTTTAGGGTTTTTTTTCCCTAGAAGGAAACCCTCTCTTATGAGGGAATTGTATTCGGTTGTGTATTATAGAAAATATTGTATTGTGAGAGAGGAGACTATGAGAGAAATAAGAGGAAGTTACAACGGGTGTGTTGTAGGTTGTATCCCTTCATTTTGATGGATAATAAAAAGGAAAGATCTGACAATTTATCTAGTGGATGTATCCCACACTGGGTGAACCACATATATCTATGTCTCTATTGTATTGTGTATTTTCTGTGTTTTATTTCTGCATTTGTTTTATTTTATTTCTTCGTGATCCTATTTTTCTAACAACTGGTATGAGAGCAAAAGGTAAGTCACAGGAAAAGAGGGTTCTTGGTTCAAGTGGGAGTAATGGCGGAAGATGGAAAGTTTAGGATCGAGAAATTTAATGGCCAAAACTACCAGTTATGGAAGATGCATATGGAAGATTATTTAGATCAGAAGGATACATTCCTACCATTGGGAAAAATAGCAAATAAGCCAATGGCCATGAAGGAAGAAGAATGATATTTTCTTGAAAGAAAGGAAGTAGGAATGATATAGCCAAGCCTGGAAGTGTCGGTGGCTTTCAATATTTCAAAAGAAAAGACAACGAAGGAGCTGATGGACACATTGGCTAAACTATATGAAAAAATTTTGGCATCCAATAAGGTATTTTTAATGAAGCGATTATTTAATATGAATATGTTAGAAGGTGGGTCTGTTGCAGCTCATTTAAATGAATTTAATATGATTACTAATCAGCTATGTTCTGTAAAATTGGACTTTGATGATGAGGTCATGGATATTCTAATCATGTTCTCATTGCTAGAAAGATGGAATGGCTTGGTCATGGCTGTAAGTAACTTTGTCTCTGGTTCAAACACTCTAAAATTTGATGATGTTGTTGGTGTTATCCTTAGTGAGGAAATGCGATGGAAAAACATAGGTGAGACATCGGGTAATGCATTAAACATGGAGAACAGGGGAAGACAAAAGGATAGAGGAAAGGGATTAGTAAACCACGGGAATTATAGGATGGGCAGATCCAAATCCAGAATGGGAAAAATAGAGTGGTGGAATTGTGGGAAGAAAGGACATCTGAAGAAAGATTGCAGAGCTCCAAAGAAACAAAGAGATGGAAAACAAGAGAAAAATCAAGAAGCAAATGTAACAGGTGATGTGTTACAAGATGCTTTGATTCTTTCTGTAGATAATTTTTCTGAGTCTTGGGTAGTAGATTCAGGGGCTTCATTTCATGCCACACCCATAGGAAACATTTTATAGATTATGTTCAAGGTGATTTTGGACAGGTTCAATTGGGTGATGATTCACCATGCAAAATTGTTGGAATGGGTAAGGTACAAATAAAACAAAAGAATGGAAACCAATGGTTGTTGAAAGAGGTAAGACATGTTATAGATCTAAGGAAAAATCTAATTTTAACAAGTTAGTTGGTAAGTGAAGGTTGTATATCCATATTTATAGATAAGGCGTGGAAGGTCACCAAAGGATCACTGGTGATAGAAAAAGGAGAGAAGGTAGGTACATTGTATTTATGTACTGGTAATATTGACTCTTCTATGTCTTTAGCTTCTACAGAAGTGGATACAACACTTTGGCATCATAGGCTTGGGCACATGAGTGAGAAGGGGATGCAGATACTTCACAAAATAATTTTTTTACCAGATATTAAATAAATTGATTTGAATTTCATTGAGCACTGTGTTTATGAAAAACAAAAGAGTGTTAGATTATTCAGAGTCAGAAAAGAAAAGAAGAGTGAAATGTTAGAGCTCGTGCATACAGATGTATGGGGACCATATTAGGTATCATATCTTGGTGTCTCTCGTTATTATGTTACTTTTATTGATGATGCAACTAGAAAAACTTGGGTTGATTGCATTCGACAAAAAAATGATGTTTTTGATACTTTTAAGAAATGTAAAGCTTTGGTTGAGAATGAGACAGGAAAAAGGTTGAAGTGTCTCAGATCAAACAATGGAGGTGAATATTGTAGCAAGGATTTTGATGATTATTGTTCATACTATGGGATTCATAGAGAGAAAACGGTTCCAGGAACACCACAAAAAAATGGTGTGTCAGAAAGGATGAACAACACAATCATGGAGTGTACAAGGAGTATGAGATTGCATGCTGGGTTGCCCTTACAGTTATGGGAAGATGTTGTAGATACTGTTGTTTACTTAATAAACATAGGACCTTTAATCTCTTTGGATGGTGGAATTCCATAAGAGGCGTGGAAAGGTAAAAAGGTAAACTATTCTTTTTTGAAGACTTTCGGTTGTGAAGCATTTGTCCATATTGAGAAAGAAAATAGAACAAAACTTGAGGCAATATCCAAGAAGTGTGCCTTTATTAGATACAATGTTAATGATTTTTGTTATTGATTAAGGGATTATGAAATTCAAAAAATCATTAGGAGTAGATATGTTATAATCAATGAGAAGGTCATGTACAAAGGTCAATTGCAAGGAAAGAAACAAGAAAAACAAAAAACAAAATACACAGTGCTTGATTAGATCACTAAAAAATAAATTCCAAAGGTGCCAGAAAATCAAAATGTACAACAACATGAGCAACATGTACCTCAAACTCCTACAAGTGTTGTTAGAATATCTACCAGGTTAAGTAGACCCTCTGAATGATACTCTCCTTCATTTTATTATTTATTGTTGATTGATTCCGGTGAACCAGAATGTTATGAAGAGGAAATGCAGGTAGACACTAAAAATAAGTGGGAGCAAGGCATGAAAGAGGAAATGGATTCCCTGGTAAATAACTAGACTTGGGTGTTATAACCCTAAATTGCACCATACATGCATACTTGGCACCAGGCCCTCTGACTTGCTATTTTTGCCAAGCCATCACTAACCAACTCTTCTTAAAAACCATATTTTTGAATATGTACGTGCCCCGCACCACTACTGCTCGTGTACACACGATTGCTGCACCACTACATCTTGCATACGTATGCTAGCTGCACCATTACATCTTGCGTATACCCACAAATGTTGCAAAAATTAAAAAGTTTCAAGAAATTTGTTGAGATTATGGGCTATTGGGTAGTTTCCCGATTGTCCCACCGCCTATATCCCGTCACCCAACCGACTAACCATCATTTTGTCATATAAAAGGAGGTGTTGGGGTCTCATTTCTAACATAAGCATACGAGTAGTGAAACTCTACCCGTTTCACATCCCCTTCTTGCCCCAAGAATTTGCAGCCACATTGTGAGTTTTGTCCCAGAATTGTCCATTCTTGCCTTTTTCCTCCATTATAAGCCTATGCCATTTCCCTAGAGAAGTGTGAGAGGAGAAAGATACGTGGAAGAAAAGTTGGAGCTTAGTGAAGAGGATCCCGTACCAGGTTCGAGGAGCAGTCGACGATCTCATTGTAAGTAAACTTTGTGATATCAATAAAAGGAATACTTTTTTCTGTCCCGCAATATGATATGTTCAATCTTTATGTTTGATTTATGTTTTATACTGAAATCTAACCCACTAATTCATATATGAGATACATGTTCATAGTTTCTTGTTTTTCTTTTTGTGAATGCATATCAACCTTGGCAGGAGACTTTTAGTCGAGCAACAATCGAACGCGAAAGGATCGACACCGGACACATAGTTTAAAGTAGAGTTACCAGATCCTTTTACTTTGTATTTCTTGTATGAATGTGGGGTATATTCGGGGTAGTCTAAAGAGTATGATACTTTTAGAAGGTTAGATCTTCCTACATGTTGAACCCTAGTGTATTCCATAGGGGGGTTTTCCCGCTATAGCAGAACTGGCGACATACTGGGGAAACCTCTAGGGATTTAGGGGATTATTTGGGTGTTTGATTGCTTTTTACCTTTTGAGTTTCTTTCTGAGTCTGTTGAGTCTTTAAGGGATTCTGGTCACTTGTTGGTGCCATACAAGTTCTCCCTGCCCTATCAGTCTACCTGTTTGTTCTCTTTTTTGAGGAGTTACAAAGGTCTATGCGGCCTGTAGTGAGTCTGGACACTTAAATACGTGCCCTGCCTTTAGACAACCCGCGTACATATGTGGGCTTCTTAAGCACCAATAGTGTGCCTGTGTCAAGAAACTTTTTCTTTAAGAAGGGGAAGTCAACCTCTTCCCTGATTGAAGTCTGACTTCTCAAGGTTTCTTGATTAAGTACAGTGTATCTATTTTTACAGTCGAAGCTTGGGTTTGATGTCAGTTTGGTTATCTTTTTAAAGATTTCTTGTGTTTAGTTCAAAAGGGTTTTGGGCAAGTCTTCGAGTCTTTTTGATCATCCCGTTAGGTGTATTTAGGGACTCCCTGCGATCCGCAGTGGGCTAGAGGTTAGTTCTCAGTCTTGTCTAGTTTCTTTTCACTTTTTCCACTTTCACTTGCTTTAAAAAAAGAGAAAAATAATTTATTTCAAGTTTCTTGTTTGAAGCATTAAAAAACTAAAAATAAAAATTAGCATAGTGTTGTGTTTTCTTCTCATATTGAAAGAATTTCAAAAGAAAAATAAGAAAGATAATCCTTCTTTGCTAGTGTTCTTATAAGTTTCATTTTTCACAAGAATCTTAACAACATCAATTGCACTACCGCACCCCTTTTTGAGTAAATCAAGCCTTAAAGAATGCTTAATCTAAAAATAACTAGACTTTATGTTTGTAGGGTCAATCAACTAGTTTAGGGTTAGAGCCTTGCATTAGGTTGGAGAGGAAACTCTTCAAGGATTTTAAACAAACATTGGATTCTGATTTAGGGAGTGTTAAAGTCCAGTGATGTGAAAGTTATCCGAGACCCCCCTCTAACGCAGGGGCTAAACACGAGGTCACGTGCGGAAAGGTAGCGGAAATAACCCCTCCAAAGCCGGACCAAGCGTAGTGGGGAACGCATATTGAGGACTTGTCGTGGGATATTGTCGATTGCATTTGCCTACGGAGCGTCGTGGAACCCGAGTCCATTTGGGATCCTTATTTGTCTTCCGTACCACTTGATTTTGATACCTTCGGTAAGTTTCACGATTGTTACGCTGCTCATTGTGGTCCACCCGAATGTCGACTATACCTGCTTGGTGACTGTTTGCGAACTGGAAACTTAGTTGCCTTTATTCCAGGGACTTACACAGGTGACTGTGGGGTTATATCATGGTACCCAGGGCAGAGGTCGGGTCACACTTTGCAGAGTATACCTGGAGGGTGCTTCCATGTTTGAGTTGCACTTGCACCGGTAAGTTGCTCTAGTGTTGGCTGGCGTGACTGTTCTTCCTACTAGATAGTGTTCTGCTTTATTTTCCTTTATTTACTTTTAGTGTGTACTCTATGCTCCATATTTTTCCATAGAGAGTTAGTCAGTCATTTCATTGGGTCTCTAACCTAGGGTGGTAGACCGCCCACTCCACCGGCCGTGAGGACTTTTTGGTCTTCCGCTTAGAAACGTGGAGCTGCCTCTCTATAGGCATTGTTTTTATAACACTGGTTCATTGGAATCAGTGTGTGGGACTTTTATGGATTTGAACAATCCCACAAGGGGAGAACCTGTGCATAAGATATTCATGGCTAAAGTTCCCAATGATACCAACCAAGGAACCCCTTCGCAAGGGGATTCTTGTGCTTTTGCTTTCTCCGGAAATGTTGGTGTCCCTTTGATGGCCACTTTGTACATTCCTGGGTTGAATGTGGGACTACCGGTTTGGTTGGGTACCGTTCCAAATGTTTCGAATGCTCTTGATGCTTCTCAGTTAAGAACTTTATGTCATGGGCACCATGTTGATTTTCCTTCATCAGCAAAGTATTCTCCTCCTCCTTCTCCCGCCTCTGATGAAAGTACAGTTACTAGTAACCGAAAGTCTAAACGAAGTAGAAAGAGGAAGAATAGGAAGAAGAGGTCATCAACCTTTGCAAGTCATGTTGAAGACCAACACCCAGGCTCTGCAAGTCATGCTGGGGGCACAAACCTAGTCCCTACAAGTCATACTAGAGTTCAATCACCAACCTCTATGAGTCATGTTAGTGATAGGTCCTCAACATCTGCAAGTCAAGTTGAAAACCGACACCCAACCTCTACAAGGCATGCTGGGGGCAAGCACCCAGCCTCTGCAAGTCATGTTGGGGGAAAATTTCCAGTCACTGCTAGTCATACTGGAAATAGGTAAGTAGCCTTTGTGAGTCATGTTATCGACCAATCACCAACCTCTGCAAGTCATGTTAATGGCATGTCAATAACCTCTGCTAGTCATGTTGGGGACAAGCAACCAACCACTGCTACTCATGCTAGGGGCATTGATTCTGTTGAGAAACCTATATGGATAGGACATAACCCTAAGTTCCCTTGTAAGCTTTGCAAGGGAGATCACCTTACTCATTTTTTCCCTGGAATTCATTGAGAGGTACAAAGATTGTGGTCCCTATCTGCAAGCTCTTATGATTCTGAGTCTTCTGAGGTTTCCTCGTAGCCTATTCAGCTAGTGGTTGAGAAAGTGGTCACACCGATGCAGTCCTCGACTGATCCCACTCTTCTCTTGGAGAGTATTGAGTCTACCAATGTGGTCATGCCGATGTAGTCTTTGGCTGATCCCACTCCTCTTTTGGGGGGTGATGTGCCTGTAGACCATGTTGTCTCACAACCTATTCAGCCAGTGGTTGAGAAAGTGGTCACGCCGATGCAGTCTTCAGCTGATCCCACTCTCCTCTTAGAGAGTGTCGAGTCTACCAAAGTGGTCATGCCAATGAAATATTCGACTGATCCCACTCTTCTCTTAGAGAGTGATGTGTCTACTGACTATGTTTTTAGTATTTCCAGTTCAGTACTTTTAGAACAAGGGGGCATTCCACTCGCTTCGAGCACACCCCCTCCAAGCCCTAGGATGGTTTCATTTGATTGGAATGACCTTGTTGAGCCTCATCTTCCTTCTTCTGCACCTTTTCAAATAAGGGTTGAAGTTAATTCAACAAACATTTATCGATGTATTGTGGATGAAGGATCCTCTACAAGTATTTTATCCTCCTCGGTTTGGAAAGTCTTGGGATCTCCCGAGCTTGTGTTTACTTCGCATGAGTTTTTTTCTTTTGAAATACGTCCTAGTGAATGCTTGGGGATTCTTCCTCAATTTCGTATCTCATTAGGTGGGAATATTGTCCTTGCCGATGTTATAGTGGTGCAAGGCCCGTTAGATTTTAATATGCTTCTCGGGCATGATTATGTATATACTATGAACGTTGTGGTGTCTACACTCTTCCGGGTGATGCATTTCCCTCATAATGGAAGTATTGTCACTATCGACTAGCTGACATTTGATAATCACCATCCTAATTCGACGTTATCTCAGGCTGCCCCTTTATATGTTCCTAGTGTTCATGTAGATTCTACCTTGCCATGGGTTAATTATGTGGCATCTTATCCTCGGTGTTCAATTGCTTATGAGAAAGAACTTGTTCACTCATGTTTTCCTTCTCAAGACTTGGTCTCAACAATTGATTCAATGGTTTATCCAATGGGGGCATGGGAGCCTTTGCTTCCCCCTCTAGGTCCAAGTGATCTTGAGTCTCCTTTTGTGTCTGATCTTGTTGTTTGTAGATCCTCAAGCCATCGTGCTTGTGATTCTTTGTTGATAGACTTTGCCAGTCCTGACCACAACCTCCATCGTCATATAGAATATGGCCAGTTTAATTCACCCTTTGAGACTGTCGACCCTCATTTGCGTGATTTCTAGGATTTTGAATGTCCTTCAGATGAGGCTATCCTTGAAGCCATGACTACGGTTTCTATACCATGGGAGGATTTACACAGTGGTTTGTGTTTTCTTCCCTTTTGAGAGACTTTCCAAGTTGAGTATCGAAGATACTCTCGTTCTGAGCCTAGTAGTGGGCTCTACCTAAACTAATTTCATACTTGAGTCATAGCCCCCTAAAGTCTTCTTTAAGCCCTTTTCAGACTCTATAAACATGAAAATATTGTCGAGCGATCTTGTTGTCCTTCACGCTCGCCAAACTAAAACTTGAAGGCACGTCTGTCCAATGGTAGTTTACCCCTTTTTCGGTTTGGATGGTCAATTGTACGAACAAAGGTACACTCTAGGAACTTTGGTTTGCTAGAAGAGTATTCTCAGGTATAATTTTAACCCTTTTTCGGGCCTGAGGGAATAAATTTATGAAAAAGGAACCCCCATGGAGTCCATAGTTAAGCTCTTTTTAGACTCCCTAAAATTGAAAAGATTGTCGAGTGACCTTGTTCCTTCACACTCGTTAAAATGGTCCAGAAGAACATCCCCTACGGAGTCCATAGTTAAGCTCTTTTCAGACTCCTTAAAATTGAAAAGATCGCCGAGTGACCTTGTTCTTTCACACTCATTAATTGGTTCAGAAAAACATCTACTCGCATGAGTTTACCCCTTTTTCTGGCCTATAGATTAAGGAGGAAAAAGGTATACCTCGGGAAATTAATCTCACCGGGAGAGTTATCCTAAGTAAAGTTTATACTTTTTCGTGCTAAGGGGACTAAATCTAGAAAAAGGTTGCGAGTCCATAGTTAAGCTCTTTTCAGACTCCTTAAAATTGAAAAGATTGCTGAGTGATCTTGTCTTTGTCACACTCGTTAAAATGGTTTTGAATAGACATCTTTTCTGTGCTAGTTTATCCCTTTTTCGAATTGACTAGACTACCTTCGAAAAAGGTACCCTAGCGGAGTCTTCTTTTATGATTTTTCAGACTCTCTAAAAATGAAAAACCACCGAGCTTACCTTCTCTGGGCTCGTGAAAAATACTATAAAGGGGGTTTCATCGTGTCTTATTAATATCATTTGCATCTCTGCATCTTTGGCCTGATGTTGGCTCCATGTTGCTCTCAACTGAACCTTTGAAGAATGCCTTATACACAAGCCTTGTAGCATTTTTCCTCTACGACCTGACACCTTAACCCATGGAGGAATTTTCTTGAATGTCCTTTCCCTGCACATGTCTCCTTTCTATGAGCATTAGTGTGTTCCTTGCGCTTGGAACTAGTATGCTTTGTGACACTCGTTCCTCCTTTGTAACGTAGCATTCTTTTATTCTTTTCAAGCTCTTCAAAAACATTGAAAAAGACAAAAAAATCAAATATACCCCAAAAAGAGGACGGGAAAAGTATTTTATTTTTATGGAAGCACAATGAGTCACCCTTGGAAAAAGCACATCCTTTCATTTGTCATCAAGCATTGGGATTTAATATGACCTTAGTAGGTTTTTCTCGCTACATAGAGCCGTGTCCTCCTCCATTTGGTTATTCTTCCAAACACATGGAGAGTTTGCGTTGCCTTCTACATCACAAATTTATGTCAATGTCATGCTACCTGAGTCTGATCATTTGTTGTGATTTTTTCCAATGGAAGTTTTACCCAACTTGAGTCAGCCTTTCTGTAGTTTGTCTCTTTCCCTCATGCCAAACCATCCCCAAAATTCCAATCAAGTCCTTGTTCAAAATCAATGAAGTTCTCCATCTGATCATCAAGATCCTCTTGTATGTTCCCCGACGAGCCGTTGAAGACCTCTGGGTAGTGAATTAATACACTCACATTACACTCCTACCCAAGTTTTCAAGATCTTGAAGTTGCTTCTCGAGCTCTAAAGGCCTCATCTCCGACCATCAGGCATCATTTGGATTCTTGAAGATGGATACTATACATGTATATATTTGATTTTGAGATGTAGATCCGTTGTGTATTGCTCGTGGCTACACTTTATATAGTGATATGACATGGATATATAGTGTATTTGATTGGCATCCATGATTTGTTTCATCCTGAGCATGGGTATGCCCTCCACAGTGAGACAATTATTATTTTTGCAGATGGCACCTCTCGAACTCTAGTCCCGGGATCACTCGTTTCATACGTTGGTGAATATTTGTAATGTATTTCATCCATCAGATGCTCTTCTGACCTAAAAAATTAGGGGGCATCTGTTATAACCCTAAATTTCACCATACATTCATACCTGGCACCAGACCCTCTTACTTTCTATTTTTTCCAAGCCATCACTGAGCAACTCTTCTTAAAAACCATATTTTTGAAGATGTATGCACCCTGCACCACTACTGCCCATGTACACATGCTTTTTGCACCACTATAGCTTGCATACGTATGCTAGTTGTACCATTACAGCCCGTGTATACCCACAAATGTTGCAAAAATTAAAAATTTGCAAGGAATTCATTGAGATTACAGGCTATTTGGTAGTTTCCCAATTGTCCCACCGCCTATAGCTTGTCACCCAACCGAATACCCATTATTTTGTCATATAAAAGGAGGTGTTGGGGTTTCATTCCTAACATAAGCATAAGAATAATGAAACTCTATCTGTTTCACATCCCCTCCTTTCCCCAAGAATTTGCAGCCACCTTGTGAGTTTTGTTCTAGAATTGTCCATTCTTGCCTTTTTCCTCCATTATAAGCCTATGCCATTTCCCTAGAGAGAAGTGTGATAGGAGAAAGATGCATAGAAGCGCAGTTGGATCTTGGTGAAGAGGATCTCGGACCAGGTTCAAGGAGCAGTCTTCGATCTCATTGTAAGTAAACTTTGTGATATCAATAAAAGGAATACTTTTTTCTGTCCCGCAATATGAAGTGTTCAATCTTTATGTTTGATTTATGTTTTATACTGACATCTAACCCACTAATTCATATATGAGATACACATTCATAGTTTCTTATTTGTCTTTTTGTGAATGTAGGTCAGCCTTGGGAGGAGAATTGTAGTCAAGAAGCAATTGAACACAAAAGGATCGACACCGGACGCAGAGTTTAAGGTATAGTTACCAGATCTTTTTACTATGTATTTCTTATATGAATGTGGGGTATATTCGGGGTAGTCTAAAGAGTAGAAGACTTTTAGACGGTTAGATATGCCTACATGTTGAACCCTAGTGTATTCCATAGGGGGGTTTTCCCACTATAGCATTGGGACTTGGTTCAGTTGCATGTAGGAAAAAGAACATTGCAGAATAAATGGGTTTACAAGTTGAAGGAAGAAGATGGAGGCAAAAAGCGGTACAAGGCTAGACTTGTTGTAAAGGGGTTTGCACAAAATAAAGGTATATATTTTGATGAAATATTTTCTCCTATTATTAAGATGACTTCAATTAGGACTATTTTAAGTCTTGTGGCAGTAGAAGATTTACATCTTTAACAGTTAGATGTAAAAACAAATTTTCTCCATGGGGATTTGGAGGAAGAGATTTATATGAAACAACCACAGAGGTATGCGGTCAAAGGGAAGGAAATTTTTTTATGCAGGTTGAAGAAGAGCTTGGATGGCCTAAATCAAGCTCCAAGGAAGTGGTATTTGAGGTTTGACAGGTTTATGACAGAACAAGGTTATAGTAGATATCATTCTGATCATTGTGTTTATTTTAAAATGCTAGAAAATGGAAGTTATATTATCTTGCTATTGTATGTAGATGACATGATTGTTGAAGGATCTAATATGCAGGATATAAATGTGCTCAAGAAGAAATTGGCTAATTCATTTGTGATGAAGGATTTGGGTGCTGTAAAGAAAATCCTTGGTACGAGAACAACAAGAGACAGGAAAAATTGCAAATTGACATTGTCTCTGGATGAGTACATAGAGAAGGTGTTGGAGAGGTTTAGAATGTAGAATCCAAAACCAATTAGTAAACCTTTGGCCAACCATTTCAAATTAACTAAGGAAATGTGTCCCAAGACACAAGATGAGATAGAATACATGTCTAGGGTCCCTTATTCATCAACAATTGGCAGCTTGATGTATGCGATGGTTTGCACAAAACCATATATTGCACATGCAGTGGGAGTTGCGAGTAGGTATATGAAAAATCCAGGTAAAGAACATTGGGAGGTAGTAAATTGGATTCTCAGGTATTTGAGAGGTATTGCTACTCATGCATTATGTTTTGGAGGTTGAGACACTGTTCTACATGGATATGTTGATTCAGATATGGTAGGTGATAAAGATAGCATGAGGAGCACCATAGGGTATGTTTTTACTGTAGGTGGAACAACAATAAGTTGTATTTCGAAACTACAAAAGGTTGTTTCAATTTCAACAATAGAATCAGAGTATGTTGTCGCTACAAAGGCTAGTAAAGATATGATGTGGTTACATAGGTTTATGGAGGAATTGTGAAAGAAGTAGGAGAATAGCAGGTTGTATTATGATAGTGAGAGTGCCATTCATCTTACAAATAACTCGACCTTCCAATCAAATACTAAGCATATATAGATCAGGTACCATTTCATATGATCTGTCTTGGAAGATGGACATTTGAAGTTGCAAAAGATACATACTAGCCAGAATTCTGTAGGCATGTTAACAAAGGGGGTAACCAAGGAGAAATCGAGTTCCTTCTGAGTTTCAGTTGGCCTTCAAGCATGAAGGTGAAGATGAGAAATTTTCCAAGTCCAAGGTGGAGTACAGTTTAGCTGGTACAACAATAGTGGAGTTGTTGTGATTAGTCTCCAAGTGGGAGATTGTTGGTTGTGGAGCCTGGTTAGCTTATTGATTTAGAGGTCTGTTCCAACTGTTCTTAGACCCAATTCCCTAATGGGGAAGTGTGGGGGGGCTTGAATCCCCACTATCATCTCCAGGGGGGGCGACAAAAATTTTTGTAGCTCCCCTGGCGGGGGATTTGGGGGCAATGCCCCCGAAGCAAAAATTTGGGAAATTTTGGCTTGTAAAATATTGTAATTTCGTAGTCAATATGGACCGTTCATTATAAGGTCGCAGATTTGAAGGTAGAAGTTATTTTAGGGATTTTTTCCTTCGAAGGAAACCCTCTCTTATGAGGGAATTGTATTGCGACTATGTATTATCACAAATATTGTATTCTGAGGGAGGAGACCATGAGAGAAAGAAGAAGAAGTTACAACAGGTGTGTTGTAGGTTGTATCCCTTCATTTTGTTGGATAATAAAAAGGAAGAACTTGACAATTTCTATGGTGGATGTAGCCCACACTAGGTGAACCATGTATATTTGTGACTCTATTGTATTTGTATCTTCTATTTTTTATTTCCACATTTGTTTTATTTTATTTCTCTATGATCCTATTTTTCTAACAATTATCGCCCAAAAATGGTTACAGATCCATCCAGATCATTGGATACAAATCCAAAAAATCATGGGATTCTATTATAGTTGAATCCAAGGCGAACTACTAGTTGGACATCATTTGGTCTCTAGTCAGTCCTCTCATGTCCGCACTTCAACCTCTTGTTGGTTGACTTGCCATCAATATCTTCGACTTCGACTTTAGTACCCAGTCGACTACCTCAAACTTTGACTTGTTGTCAATCCACCTCGACCATGACTATTGTCGATCCACCTCGACCTTTGACCGCCAGTCGATTCACCTCGACTAGGATTTCAGTGAAAATAATATAACAATCCAACACCTCCCTGGTTGTTGGTAAACCTCCCACAAAATACATGGAAATAATTTCCCATGGTCGAGAAGGTATAGGTAAGAGATGGTATAGATCTTGTTTCTTGTTACTGGGCTTGTTGTTACAACAAAGCATACATCCTCTAATATACCATGCTACATATTCTTGCATGCTGGTCTAGTACACATACCTCTATAAGTTGGAAACTTTCTTCCTAACACCAAAATGTCCTACAACCTTGGAGGTGTGAGCCTCTCTGATAAGTTGAAATCGTTCACCTTTAGGAACACAAAGCTTGACGAGATTGTAGAGTAGACCATTCTAGAAATAATAGTCACCCTTGTTGTCGCCTTCTTCTAGAAATGATAGTCAACCTTGTTGTCACCTTCTTCTATATGATAGTCAACCTTGTTGTCACCTTCTTCTATATTAAGTGTGAAGTGAGTAACACATCGATTTGGTGTGTCCGTATAACATATTGATTTATTTTTGTAATAAAATTCAACATAGTGATAGTAAGTGAGTGTTATTTTTCTAGCTTTCTTCAGTCGGTGTGTTATACAGTTAGAAATGCACCATAAGACAGTTTAATATGCAAAATGAAAATGAAAACATATGCATTTAAATTTTTTATTTGTGGAGGCAATAAGGGAGGTCAGTATTCAATGCTTCCCTCAATTAAATGCACTGATGCATTTGGTTTATCCATATGCACCAGTGCATATTTATATGATGAAGCACACCGTCAAGTTATACAAATTATTTGAAATTATTTTTGAATTTAGATTGTTCTATGCTTCCCAAGATAACATTTTTGGCTCAAATGCAAGAAAAAGGAATTATAATATCAAATGGACAATTCTTTACCTTCTAGATCATTATGTATCATTGGAATTCCCTTCAAGTTCTCTCACGCCGGTTGCAGTACGTCTAGATTTTATTGATAATTCATTTATCTCATTGATTTTATGTTATGTATGCAAGTGCAGTTGAATACTTTTTCATTGAATTTGTAGGATCAATATTCAAGATCGAGTTCATATGCTCAAGATATTTATGTAGTCCAAAAATTCCGCAAGCTCTTACCAAGAGAAAGATACCGCAAGCAGGTGTTTGATGAAAATGGAAAATGGGCAGCTGATTTACCCTACCAATCCTAACATGTCATCTTCCAACAATCGTCCAGGGTCAATGGTATTACACTGTGAATTGGATCTCTTTTATGTAGACAACCTCGTAGGGCGCAAGAAAAATATGATTGAGTAATTGGATTTTTGGATTTTCAATGGAACTAATGTAAATGTATTGCATAATTCGACATTTGTTTTATAAAGTGTTTGGTTTCATGTTTAGTATTTATATGGATTATATTGAAAATAAAATGAGATACGAATGAAAATACAACAGAGAACACAAAAATATAGTGAAATCCATATTCTATTAGTGAATGGAATACACAAGACTGTAAAATGCAAAGCACACACACTAGCTAGAATGGTGGTAGCTTATCCCTAAAGAAAGAGATGTGTCAGCTACGCTCATTCATAAGAAGTTGATTACAAAGAGGATGAAAAGGCCTTTTAACAGAAAGAATCAATGTGAAAACCCTAAACATCCAAAAAAGTAACCCTAGAAGAAGAAACTCCAAAAGGTTTGTGGGCCCCGATGTGGTTAGTTGATACACCAACTTCCTAGGGAGTTACTTTTGTATACGATCTATGTTTGGTGCCCTCAGTATCTCATTGGAAAGGTCTAGTTGAGAAGTACATATTATCAATGACATTATATATTCCTTTGGCTATTTAATGGGTGCTTCCATGTAAAAAAAAAACATTTTTTAGGGCCTCAAAATGGCCCCAAAAGTTTGGGACTTGAAAAATTGTAGAAAAAAATCCAAGATGTGGAACATCCATTTTAAATTAGTGGAAAATGTGGGTGGTCACCAGTATCCACCTAGGTTAGTCCTCCCCCCTTAGAAGCAATGGTCCCCATTGCATTGAGTTCATCCATCAGATGGGAAAACTTCTGTTGAATCTAACTCCTAGTGAGCCACTTGCCCTGGTGAAGAAGTTACCCTAATTTGACAACCTAATAAAGTTGAATGTTCAGCTGGAAAGTTCCCTTCATCTTATGGTTTCCATGATCTGATCCATTTTCGCCTACTCAATGCAATCAAGATTGAGTTCTATAGGGGTCAAGTGATCGACCACGTCTAAAGTGTCTAGGAGAGGTGAAAAATATGCTCATAGCAGTTCCACATTAAATATGGTGTGCAAGCCAAGGAAAGGGGGAATATGTAATTCAAAATAATTCTCACTCACAACCTTGGTGATGGTGTAAGTCTTGTATTACAGTGGGAAGAGCTTCTGATGGGGTCCTGTGAGGTGCTTTTTCTACAAATGCAACCATACCTTATCTCCCACCTAAAACTTGTGTAGTACTTGATGTTGATCATGGTGTTGTTTTTTCTTGGAGTTCGATTTTTGCATAATATCATGAACTTGTTGTTGGGTGTGTTGGATTCATTCAAAAACATTGGCTTCTCAATTAGCCATAGTCTGAGCATGGGAGGACTCTTCTTGTGCATATGCAATGGGAAAAGCTACATCAATGGGGGCCAATTGCTGGAATCCCAAGCACACCTAAAAAGGACTATGTCCAATATAGCTATAGAGGGCTCTATTGTAGCTTGTTGAACATAAGGAAGGCTCTCATCTCATGTGCATAAATGTTTGGAATTGTACATCCTTAGGATATGAACAATCAACCTATTGAATACCTATGTTTTCCCATCAATTTGTGGGTGGAAGGTAATCGATTTTAATCCATATTAGATCACTATATTGTTTTTATCTATCTCGATCCTTTTAAAGTGGAAAAAATGGGAGGAATCAACTTGCAGGGCCATTTTAGTGGCAGGTCCCAGTTTGGAAAATTAGGGTCCAAAACCTTATGGGGACATTTTGAGGTATCAAACAATATTTTGGGGGGTTAAAATTTCCCATTGTATGTAGGACCCTGTGACACTAGTATACAGATTGAGACCTTTCCAACGGTGAAAAAAATCAAGACTTACTGTGTTGACCACCATGGTACAATAGGATTCCACCTCATCCCTTTCTACTCATGCATATGGGGCTAGCCACATATGTAATTTCAAGAAGATTCTTGAAGGTTAAAAAACCTATTACAATTGAGGGTTGAGTAATTAAAAAACCTACTTCTATATGGCTACCAGGCTATGATAAATATCGAGGCACTATGAGGAGAAGGGGTTCCATCCTTTTTCATTGTATCTTATTCTATAGTTGAGAAAAACATCAAAGTGGTATTTTGTGAGAATAATATAGGAGGAGAGATTCTGTAGCATTTATACAGGACACAAGTCAATGGAAACTCCAAGGAGAGTGCCTCTTTATTTGTACTTGCATCTTTTATATACCAGAGAAAAGAGAGAGGAGAAACCTCAACTTCTAGCTGGGTTTTCTCCCATATTGGGTTTCTGAGGTCATATATTGTGTTAATTTGTGGATGGTGTGATTGTATTGTATTGTTCTCTATTTTCCACTTTTTATCTATTTCATGCATAAGAAAAAAATTAGTAACCAAATATGTTGGGGATCTAAAGAAAAAATAACCTTAATAGTAAATATTTTAGTATTTCATTAGATATGTTGTGACGAACTGTTCTAGTGGAATATCCACGACAATTTGCATATTAGATTTGGTCAACTTGGTGTCCATCATTGATCATAGGCTAGACCATAAAATACTTAGGAACCTATTATATTGATCTGAAATAGTGGTCCATGGGAGCCCAAAATGAACCAAAACATGCTCAAAGAAGAGCTTAGTAGTGGCCTCGGTTGTGATGCTCTTATTGTAGGGTGTCAGAATTGTCATCTTAGAGAATCGATCAATGACCATGATCCAGGTGGATCAAGAAAATGCTCAAAATTTTATCATCTCAAATTCTCTTGAAAATGACTTCATTGCATATAGCCGAGGGATAACTTTCCAACGACGTAAAAATCACCTCAAACGAAGTTCATATGAGAAAGTTATGGCCGCTGAAAGTTTTGGTCAAACATGTGAAAATTCAAAAGTGGGTGCCACATGGCACCATTGGAAGGGTGGCACGTGGAACATATGTACATGTCTATATAGTGTTAATGTGGAAGCATCACAATATAACATGTGACATATCGTACAAATGAGTTTACAAGGTGATAGGTAAACCATACATTCTAGGTGGACCAACCGGGTCTCGACACGTGGCATGTTCGTACAGGCACAAGTGGACCAATGAAAGACTTCCATGTGGCAGTCTCCCATTGGTCCTTTATAGATATAGTTCATCAAAATTTTATGGGTCGACCATAGTTGAACCCTATACCTCACGCATACAAGTCTAACAACTTACCAATATGCCAAGGGTTGTGACTTATTAGTCATATGACATATCATATATTTAAGTTTCTTTTAAGTTTCAATCAACAAGAAAAGGGGCTGAGGGCTAGCCCCCGACCCATTTTTTATACCATATCCAATTTAATTGAGAGTCGACATTTACGGGGAGATATTGACGAATATTCCACAGGTTTAACAAAAAAACCATAAATGTAATGTATATAGTTGTATAAATCACCAAAGGAGGAGAAGTCTGTGGGTTTGAAGTCGTGACCTCCTCCCCATTATACCAACTTCCTAAACACTGTGCCAAAGACACCTATTGATTCAATATGCCAAAAAATTACATTTAAAGTTTCCAAACATTCCAGATGACAGTTAGGGCTTGCGCCCTATTTAAACTAGCGCTCAGACTGAGACGAGGTACTGTACAGAGTACAACTGAGTCTGGATTTGGAAATGTGTGCCAAACTTATGCATGTGTGCATCAAAGTTCATGTCATAAGGGTATATAGACTTTAAGTTTGCATTGTAATGCATGCCAAAGGGTTCCTTGATGAAAGTATAAGTTGTTTATACTCATTTTTCTCATAATTTCTAGAGGAATACAATGGTGCACTTTGTTTCTGATTTTGAGCAACAAGTATAACGGTAATTGTAAAAGCACAAGCATTTGAGCATTGATAAAGTGATCTCCATTAGAAGTGGACCCGAAGATGTAGACCAAATTGGGTGAACTCTGTTAACAAACTTATGTATGTTATTATTGTTGTTCTATTTCGCTCAGTTATCTTGCAAGTTATTTATCATTAAATTGATTTTGGATAGATAAGTGAATTCATATATATTATGAAAACAATCAAAGAGAATATTCAGTGAAAGTTGGAGGAGGTGAAGGTGGAGGACCTGTAGAACCCTCTTCACCATTGTCCTCATCATCATCTACCAATGGATCAAGTGAACATTCTTCTCATAATAAGAATTCCTCTAAGAAGTCTTATTGCTCTCATACTCATAATTTTCCTTTATTGAAATTATATGTAAATTTTGAACTTCCAATTTATGATAAAGAATTGAACGAAAAAAAGTTGGACAACTGGATCAAAAAAATTGAAGTATATTGCAGGGTACAAAAGATTTTGGATGACACCACAAAGATACAGTTGGGTACTCTTTGTTTGGGTGGCACATCCTTCATATGGTGGGAGAGTAAGACACAAGTTGATCTTGTTCAATAGGGTAAAGTAATTTCTTCTTGGGATGAATTTACTACTACAATAAGAAAAAAAATGTATCCATTGGCTTATGTAAAAATGAAAATAATAGAATGGAAACATCTAAGACAAGGAAAAGGGGAAAATGTTCAAGTATATAAACAAGAATTAAAGAAGAAAGCATTATATTTAGGAATTCCATTATATACTTGAGAAATACTTCAGACGTATATTGGTGGTATGCATTCATATCTTCAACACATTATATTGATGTTTAACCCTACTAATATTGATGAAGTGTCAGTACAAGCTACTCATCTTGAAGCTAGTAAGGGAAAACATGTGATAAAGGATAACAATCGACACAAGTTTGAGAATAAGTCGAAAGAATGTAAAAATAAGAAATCAACTACAATAAATAAAGATGAAGAGAAACCTACATGTCATCACTGCAAAAGGAAGGGACATGAGGAGGCACAATGTTGGAAGTTGTATCCAGAGTTACGACCAAAGAAGTTCCAGGATAGGGTGAAACAAAACACTGCTGCAACAACTCAACTAGATCTAGGATTAGATTCAGGAGATGAATTTAAGATCATAGCAATGGGAAGAAAATGGATATCTATTTCTAATTCTAGTTCTTCAGTTCAATCTGATAAATTGGAAAGTGTTCTTGATCAGAATAAAATAAGTGATATTTTTCATGTCATAGTTAAAGTGAAGCACACAAAGATAGATACTTTGTTTGACAGTGGATCTCAAGTTAACTTAATATCCGAAGAAATTGTTAAGAAGTTGGGTTTGAAGACTACACATCATGTGAAACCATATCCATTAGGTTGGGTGTGTGACTATGCTAAGTTTCAAGTGTCGAAGCAATGTAAAATTAGATTTTCAATTACATCTAAGTTCTTTGATGAGATTGAGTTAGATGTCGTGCCACTTGACATTTTCGGCATTTTCTTGGGTAGTCCATATTTATTTGACAGGAAAGCCATATTTTGTCATGAAGAGAATAAATATCACCTTTTTAAGGATGGGATTGAATTTATTGTCAGAGCTCATCATATTAAAACTAATGTTTATTTAGTGAGCACAAGACAAATGAAGAGACTCGTAAATGCAAGTAAATACTTTGTTCTCATGGTAGTGTAACAAAAGGAGGAATATACATCAAATGATTTATCAGGTTGTGATCTAGATCATAAAAATGAATTGGAAAAGATCATTTCTAACTATGGTGAGTTATTTCAGGAATCAACAAGGTTACCTCCTAAGAGGGAGTTTGAACATGAAATCTATTTACATCAGGATGCTCCTTTTCCTAACATTGGTATGTATAGGTCATTGGTGATATAGAATGTAGAGATAAAGAAACAATTTCAAGAGTTTATTGATAAAGAAATCATAAGACCAAGTTCCTTTGTGTGTGAATCTCCTATTGTATTAGTTCCAAAGAAAGATGGTACATGGAGGATGTGTATTGTTTTTCGAGCATTGAACAAGATTGCGATAAAGAAACAATATCTTCTTCCTAGAAGTGATGATTTATTGGATCAGTTAATAAATATTGTTTACTTCACTAAGTTAGATTTGAGAAGTAGTTACCATCAAATTAGGATTGAAGAAAGTGATATATGGAAAAATGCTTTCAAGTCAAAGTAGGGATTGTTTGAATGGTTGGTTATGCCATTTGGTTTATGCAATGCACCTGCAACATTTATGAGGCTAATGAGCGATGTGTTCAGGCCTTTTATAGATGAATTTTTCATTATCTACTTAGATTATATCTTGATCTTTAGTCGAACATGGGAAGATCATATAAAGCATGTCAGGAACGTTTTTGAACTCTTGAAAAAAGAGAAGTTGTATATAAATATGTCTAAATGAGAGTTTGAAAAAATGTCTATGGTATATTTGGGTTACATTGTTGGGAATGGTCAACTAAAGATAGATCCCTCAAAAGTGGAAGTTAATGTAAATTGTCCCAAGACAAATATTGCCACAGAAGTCAGGAGATTCTTAGGAGTAGTACAATACTAGAGGAAATTCATTGCTAATTTACCTTTCATAGCAACTCCCCTGCATGAATTAACAAGCATGAAACATGTCTTTTAATGGGGAGGCAAGCAACGAAAATCCTTTGAGACATTGAAGGAAAATATAAGCACCGCACCGGTTTTGGCTCTACTAGATTTGCAAAAACCATTTGAGATTCAAACCGATGCAAGTGGATATGCCATGGGAGAATTCTTGATGCAACGAGGTAAACCTATATGTTATCATTCTAGGACTTTTACTCAAGAAATAATTAAATATCCAACATATGAAAATGAATTGTATGCGTTGGTACAAAGTGTTAAAAAATGGAAGAATTACTTAATGGGAAAGGAGGCAATAGTTCATACAGATCATCAACCATTATAGTATTTTCAACACAGACTAAGCTACAACAATCACGACATTTCAGGTGGATGGGTTTCTTACAACAATTTCATTTGGTTATTAAATATAAGAAATGTATTCATAATAGGGTTGCAGATATGTTGTCAAGACCAATAATTAATGCATCTACAACATTAAATTATAATTATTTTGCTCATGAAAGTTATGTTGAACAATATGATAGAGATGATCATTTTAAATATTTATATGAAGCACTAACTCATGGCAGACATAGTGAAGAATTGATTTATCATGTGCATGATAATTTTAGTATATCATCTTGGAAAACTTTGTATACCCAGGGATGAAAGAGAAAGTGTAATCAAAGAATCTCATACATCTCTCATTTCTGGTCATTTCGGGGTAGGTAAGACAATAGCACAATTGTAAAGATATTTTTATTGGCATCGAATGAATGAAACATTTTCCAAGTACATAAAAGGGTGTGTTATGTGTGCCACAAGCAAACCTAGCAACAAAAAGTTGGGATTATATATGCCACTTCCAATACTTTCTCAGCCATGGGAAAGTGTGTCTATGGATTTTTTTGGAGGTTTTTTGATGTCCATAATATGTCATTATTATTTATATTTCATTGTGGATAGGTTCAGTAATATGTGTATCATAATTCCATGCAAGAAGCAATTCACAAATCAACAAACAACACAGTTGTTCTTTTCAAATGTTTGGGTTCATTTTGGGCTGCCTACATCTATTATATCTAATCGAGACTCTTACTTCTTGGGGAAGTTTTGGTATCATTTATGGAAGATAATGGACACTAAGTTGAAGAAGAGAAAAAATTTTCATCCATAGAAAAATGGACAAACAAAGGTGGTAAAACAAACAATGGTACATTTGTTATGAGGATACTGCAGTAAACATACTGAGTTATGTGATGGACAGTTTCACTATGTACAACATGCCTATAATCGTGTCATGCATGCTTCTACTCAAAGAAATCATTTTGAAGTATGTTTGGGTTACTTTTTGTAATAATCTATGGAGTTTTTTGTTGGAGAAGAAAATAAAGAGGATGGATAGGATGACACAAATAAAGATAAGACGTTCATTCAAAGGATCTAGTAGGTACATTAGGAAGTACATGAATAATTGGATAAAATCCAAGAAAATTATAAGACAAGGCATGGAAAGCATAGAGTTAATCTAGTTGGTGATCATGTATGGTTACATATAAGCAAGGCCAGAATGAAGGCTGAAGGTAAAATCTCAAGCCAATTTTGTATGGTCCATTCAAGATCTTGGAGAAGATTGGTACTAATGCCTTTTGTTTAGATCTATCATTTTACATGTAAATTTATTCAGTGGTAAATGTTGAGAGATTGAAATTTTATAAGCCTCATATTATTATGGATGAACATGGAAGTGTTCAAGTTCTGACAGTTGATGATTTTGCTCCAAAATATTTAGACGAGCTACTGGAAGATGTTATTCTTGATAGAAGGATCAAGAACTCACAACGAGGTGATGTGGAATATATTTGAGTTGGTCTTACATTGCTGACATGGAAACACCATAGGGAAACACATTTCATATCCTACAACTATGTTGGGAAGGTGACAGGGAAATTGTACAGTTCAGGTGGACCAACCAGGTCTTGACACATGGCATGTTTGTACAGGCACAAGTGGACCAATGAAATACTTCCATATGTAAGTCTCCCATTGTCCCTTTATGGATATAGTTCATCAAAATTTTATGGGTCGACCATAGTTGAACCTCGGACCTCACACATACAAGTACAAAAACTTAACAATATGCCAAGGGTTGTGACTTAATAGTCATATTACATACAATATATTTAATTTTGTTTTAATTTTCAATCGGTGGGAAAAGGGTGTGAGGGATATCTCCCGACCCATGGTTTATACTATATCCAATGTAACCGGGTTCCAACATTCGCAGGGAGCTAACGAAAAATATTCCATGGGTTTAACAAACAAACCATAAATGTAATGTATAATTCAAGGATGATTTTAGGGGCTAAATTTCGCTCTTGGGCTAATTTTCCATGGTTTTCCCAAAAAACGATTCGCTATTCTAAAAATGATTCACCCAAATTCTATAGGATAAAATTATTTTACCTTACAAATATCCAAAATTTTATACAAACTATATAAAACCCTTAGAAATTTGAATATTTTTACAAAAATATCGCCAAACATTTTATAGTTGGCCTATCAAGGATTAGCAAGATACGCCAAGGTTTCTACATTTTAAAATAAATTTCCATCCTTAAAATCATCTTTGATGTATACAGTTGCATAAAGCGCCAAAGTAGGAGAGGTCTGTGGGTTTGAAACCGTGACCTCCTCCCCACTATACCAATGTCCTAACCAATGTGCCAAAAGTGCTTATTGATTCAGGATGCCAACAAATTACATTTATAGTTTTCAAACATTCCATATGACAGTTAGGGCTCATTCCCTATTTAAAATAGTGTTCGAACGGAGACAAGGTACAATACAAAGTACAATTCAATACAGATTTTGAAATGCGTGCCCAAGCTATGCATATGTGCATCAAAGTTCATGTCGTAAGGGTATCTAGACTTTGAGTTTGCATTGTAATGCATGCCAAAGGGTTCCTTGACAAAAGTATAAGGTGTTTATATTCATTTTTCTCAGAATTTTGAGAGGAATTCAATGGTGCACTCTATTACTGAGTTTTAGAAATGAGTAGAAAGGTCATTGTAAAAACACAAGCATTTGAGCATTAATAAAGCGGTCTCAATTGGAAGCGAACCCAGAGATGTAGCCCAAATTGGGTAAAATCTGTTAACAAATTTTTGTATGTGTTATTATTGTTGTTTTATTTCTCTCACTTATATTGAAATTTATTTATCATTAAAATTATTTGGGATAGATAAGTGAATTCTTATTTATTATGCAAATATTCAAAGCGATCATTATTATTTCTAATCAAGTTAGATGTTTATGTGTAATTAAAAAATAAATTAATGTCTAAGAATTTTTGAATTAGAGCATGAAGACATAGCCATTACCATGCTTGGTTGAAGGTATATTGGACATGTAATCCATGGACATAGACTCCCAAAGCCTCTCAGGAGTAGGAAGAGGGGTCTATAGCCCCTATTTCTTAATGGAAAGTTTGGAAACATAATAGGAAGTGAAGGATTTGATATACTTGCTAACATCTTGTTAGATCTTTGGCCAATAAAAATGATTTTGTAGTACTACCACTTTTTTTCCATGCTAAAGTGTCTTGACGCCCGACTATAATGATATTTCCAAATAAACTTTTCACACTCACTTGAAGGAACATAGATATGGTTCAGATGGTATAGAAATCCATCCTGGAGATGAAAGTATGGAACTGGTTTTCCTAGGCTCGATTTATGATAGGTAGCAACAAATTCAGAGTCACAATTGTATAATTGTAGCCACCCAGAGGTCTCATGGCCACATGAATTTAGAACTATGGTTTGTGCCACAATCTGAGGTCAATTGAGGCAGTTTGCGACATGGTTGGTGTTTCACTTCTTGCATTTGATATTCAAGTGGAATTGCTACAAGTACATAGACCACTTCTGATGTTGGTCATTCTGTAACTTTCCTTCTATCTACATAAATTGTAGAGGCCTGCAATAAGTGCATATAATCATTTCCTTTCCTAGAATGTCATGCTTCCATTTTCGACATGCCTGCACAATGTAGTACATCTCTTTGTCATAGTTGGGGTATCTACGAACAACATCAAATAGTGTTTCATTGTGATAGGCCACCAGATGCCCATGCTAACTGAGGACTGCACCGATGGTATAATATGAAGCACCTGTCTCAATATCAAATGGATGTTGTAGGTTTGGCATAATAAGGACTGGTGTTGAGCAGAAGTATAATTTCAAATCCTCGAATTCTTTATATTTTTTTGTATCCCAAACAAACTTGGACTTGGCTCCACCCTTGGTCACTTGGCATAGGGCCCAAGAAATATTAGAGAACCCCAACACAAACATGCGGTAGAATTTGGTGAGGCCGAAGAAGTTGGAGAGCTCATTCTGTGTCTTCAGGGCCAACGAATCGTGGATGTCTTGGGTCTTTTTTGGATCCACATGCCCACCCTACTTATCCACTATGTATCTGAGATATTGAATTCTCTACATGTCAAAGGAACACTTCTACAAATTGGCATATAACTTGTCTTGTCGTAGGGTGCCCAAGACCTACTGAATATGCTTCAAATGTTCCTCCCAGATTTTGTTAAAGACGAGGACAAGGAAAATTTTAGGGGCTATATACCACCCCATTATTTTTCCAAAAAAAAGATTCACCAATTTCCATTTTTTCTAAAAGTGACTCGCCCAAATTCTATAGAGTAAAAATATTTTAAAAAATAGCCCAAATTTTATAGAAAATATATAAAATCCTTAGAAATTTGAATATTTTTTAAAAAATATCGCCAAACATTTTATAGTTTTCATATTAAGGATTAGAAAGATTCACCAAGGTTTCTACATTCCAAGATAAATTTTCATCCTTAAAATTATCCTTGGATGAGGATGTCATCCAAATATATGACCAAAAGGGAGTTTGTGAATGGTTGCAATATGTCATCCATCATATGCATGAATGTGTTCAAGGCATTAGTCAAGACGAAATACATGACTAACCACTCAAAGAGACCTTCTTTAGAATTTAAGTTTGTCTTCCATACATCAGGTTTTTCAATCGACACCTTGTGGCATCTTGACTTCATATCAATCTTATTGAAAAATTTGGTGCCCTTGAAGAGTTCCTATATACAAATCATTAAGATCAAGCTTGAAGAGGGTTGAGGCATGCCAAGATACATTCTTGTCGAAATTGTCCCGATGATGTTTGTCAAGAAAACAATTGGCATAAACACCATCTCTATAAGAAACGAGAATGAACCAGCCATAATATTTTGATTACATGGTTTTTTCAATTAGCGATAATTTAGATGAACAAAAAACTTATGCCAAATTTTTCTAAGTCATTGCCATGAGTAATAAAAACTAGTGGAAAAGATAATAACTCAAAGTTGTCAAATTTTTACAACCTGGTAATATCATCAATAATTTCATATGCTAGAACATGCTTAGGATCTTTTAAATCCTTGATTACAACTTGGTGAGGTGAAAACTCTACTATTTTACTTTCACTTGAATGAGTGATTTGATATACTAATAGAAGGTTGAAGGAGAGACTTGAAACACATAATACATCATTAAAATGACCATAATCTAGATGAATTGTTATAAACCCTACAACACTTAGAGATCTATCATCACCAACAAATATTTGTTTGGTGTTAAATTCATTAAGAGAAGGAAAAATATTTATCCATATAATAATATGCTCCATAATAAATTAGCCACTTATTAGAAGAATACATATATGTTTCATTTAAGGAAAATCCAAAACTAGAAAGAGCATGTCCATGAGAAGAAGATGTTAGAATACTAAGAGGGGGGGTGAATCGGTATGCACACTTTTCTTTATTTAACCACAATATAAAAATTTAATAACATTCAATCTATAATCAATACCATAATTCATTGCATAAACAACACATAAACAGTACATGCAGGAAAAAACCACGAAATGCTTTTCTTATTTATCAAAGAGTACATTCATTAGAAGCACCAACTTCATATTTCTCTAGATACAACTGGAAGGAGGCTCCAACCCTCTATTTACAAGCTTCAACTTGAAGGAAGTTCCAAATCCCTAATTTATTGGATCCAAATGGAAGGAGGCTACAACCCCCTTTCCTTGCCCCGTCCAACCACCCTAAAATATAAATGTAGACCAATCTGTTACTACCTTTGTCGCTGTAACTGATAATATGTTGTTGTTTCTGATACTTTTGTTGTTGCTACTGATTTTGATATCTCATCAAGACTTCAACCACACATACCTCATACCAATATCCACAAGGGATTTCTCCAAATAAATTTTTTATGAATCACTAAGACATATATGTTCTTGATTTCTTCAGAATACACACCCTAACATACACATGAATACATACCTTCAATATTTAGCTAAATTGAGTTTTAGATATCTGATCTTCAACCATTTTTCCTCACATGTCCATGACACATACATTGCATGCTCACGGATGTATGCTCTTTTCCCCATTGAATCTCGCGGATGTACACCCTTTTCTTCTTGAAACTCATGGATTTACGCAAAGGACCTGGATCTGTAATGTTTTCTTCTTACACTTGGCTCTTACAAACTTCTTCCTTCTTTGGATTTCATTGACCTCGACTTATTAACTTCAAATATGCTAATTAGTTTTCACATAAGTGATGTTCAAACAAACTCTTCTCTGTGTTTTAATGAGGATCTCATGATGACATGAAACTCATATAGGATATCATGATGACATGCAACTCACATAATATATCATGATGACATGCAAATCACATGCAACTTGTTTACTCATGTTTACAGTTACTTTAACATGCAATTAACATGTATCTCATTCACTTCTATTTACAGTTAATTTACCTTGACATGCAACTTGTTAACTTCTTGTTCAATCGTTGACATCAATGAAAACCAATCTTTCAACAATTCAATGACAACCAATATTTCAACAACTAATTTTTCAACAATCTCCCCCTTTGGCATTTATGGCAACACTTAGACAAAACACCTAGACATGGTTGATGGCAACACTCATGTTGATGTTGGATCCCCCTTTCTTCATGCCTCTTCTATTCATTTCCATGCCTCTATTTTTCTCTCCCCCTTTGACATCAATGGAAAAATTTGACTTCTCCTTGGGGTTGTTCCCCCTATGTACAAGGTTCTGATCTCTACTGATGTTTCTCTTCATGGTGCTTCCTCATGTAAATATTTGATAAACATCATTCAAAAGACATTCAATTCATTCATGATTATTGTTAATCTCCCTCTTTCGTACTGTGCCAAATGTCGTGTAGATCACTATGGGGTTGAAACTACTCCAAGTTTTTGTCAAAGATACTCAAAAGTCTCCCTCGGAAGAGGTTTGGTGAAGATATATGCAATCTTTTATTTTTTCCCAATGTACTCTACCCTGATTTTCTTCTTTGTAACCTGTTCCCATAGAAAGTGAAACTTGAACAGAATGTGTTTAGTCTTGGAATGCATCATTGGATTCTTAGTGATACTTATAGCACTGGTGTTATTAAAAAATATTGGAATAGGCACGTCATATTTCACCTGTATGTCCTATAAATTTTGCTTCATCTAGAGAACTTGTGTACAACATGTTGCTGCTACAATATACTCTGCTTATGTTGTGGACAACAATACTGAAACCTGTTCTTTCTCGACCAAGATACCAAACAATCACCCAAGTAGAAGGATGATCCACTTGTACTTCTTCTATCATGAACAATTCCTGCCCAATCTGCATCTGTGTATGCAACTAGAGATAGATCATTCCCTTTTGGATACCATAATCCATAATCTTCTGTTGCTTTGAGATATATGAATATTCTCTTTACTTCCATAACATGTGTTTCCTTCAGTGCTACTTGAAATCTTGCCACTTGTCCAACTGCTTGCATCACATCCGGTCCCGATGTTGTCACATAGAGTAAACTTCCAATTATCGATATGTAGAGTCTCTTATATGCATCCTTGGATTTATCATCTTTGCTCAATTTGTAACTAGTCTGCATGGGAGTACTTACAAGATTGCAATCTACCATTCCAAACTTATTTAACATTTCTTTTATATACTTGGTTTGGGAGATGAAAATACCTTTATCTTGATGACATATATGGAGTCCCAAAAAGAAAGACAACTCACCAAGTAATGATATTTCGAATTCATTATGCATGTCTTTAGAAAATTTTGGACTCATCATGTCATCAACACTTCCAAAAATAATTTCATCAAGATAAACTTCAATTATCAATATACTATCTTGATTTACCTTTACGTAGAGATTGTTGTCTGCATTTCCTTTCCTGAACTCTTGTTGTTGTAGATACATGTCCAATCTTGAATATTATGCTCTGGGATCTTGTTTGAGTCCATACAATGCCCTCTTCAATCTGTAAACACAACCTTCCTTTTCTGACAATAAAATCCTTCTGATTATTTGATGTAGACTTCTTCTTCTAGTTCTCCATTTAGGAAGGTAGTTTTTACATCCATCGGATATACTTTGATTTTCTTAGAACCTACATAATCCAAGATCAGTTTGACAGCTTCCATTCTGGCATCTGGGATTTTTTTTTTTTCAAAATTCTTTCCTTCAACCTGAGCATATCCCTTGCATACTAACCATGATTTATTCCTGGTTACTTGTCCATTCTTGTTCATCTTGTCTCTAAATAGCCATTTTGTGCCAATCATGTTCTTATTCTTAGGCCTTGGAACAAGTTACCATGTTTCATTCTTCTCTATGTGATCTAGTTCTTCTTCCATAACTTTGATCTAGTGCTCGTTAATGTTGTATTCTTCAAAACTATTGGGTTCAATAGTTGACAATAGTGCTAGATGTCTTTGTTTTGGTGAGCGTAATTTTCTTCGGGTTTCAAATCTTGCATATTTATTCCCAATGATTTTTTCCGGTGGATGATTGTTTTGCACTTGTTGGCTAGGAGTTTTGGTAGATATCTAAATATTTTTCTGGTCATCTTCCTCTTCTCTGCTTCTGGATGCTCTTATTCTTCTTCTACTTCTTCTTTCAAATCCTCTTCTCCTTCCTTCTCCGTTGAGTCTTTGCTTTCTTCTTTGGTATTTCATACACTTGTCTCGTTAATCTGTACATTGATGTTTTCCACTATTATGTTGAGTCTCAGATTGAAACATTTGTATGCCTTGATTTTACTTGAGTACCCTTATCACTATTAATTATGAGTATTACTCTGTTCAGGATACAAATTGTTGTATGTACTACTTGTGCCCAAATGATGTCACCCAACTTGGAATATTTCAACATGCTTCTGGCCATTTCTTGTATTGTTTTGTTATTTATTTCAACGACTCCATTTTGTTGAGGTGTCCTGGTTGCTGAGAATTTCCTTTTTATTCCATGTTCACCACAAAAATCCATGAATTCTTTTGATGTAAAATCTCCACCATTATCTAATCTTAAACATTTGATTTTCAAGTTTTTCTATGTTTCAACCATCTCTTTGTATATATTGAAGTGTTCAAATTGCTCTGACTTCTTCTTGAGAAAGAAAACTGCAGTCATTCTTGTCTAGTCATCAATCAGTAGCATGAAGTATTTTTCACCATTTAATCCCTTTGTTCTCGTTGGTCCACATAGATCGGTATGTACAATCTCCAATGGTTTTTTCATTGAGTACTCCTTTGATTTGAACTTGGTCCTGGTATGTTTTCATTATAGACAATTCTTACATAGAGTATTCGTTGACTTTGAACTTTCAAGCATTTCTTTTAATGCTACCTTTCTAATCATTTTGACAATATTTTCAAAGTTCATGTGACCCATTCTTCTATACCAGAGCCAACTTTCATTTTCCTTTCCTAAGTAACATCTTTCTTTTCCAATTTCATTCAAAACATATATGTTGTTCAGAGTCCTTATTGGTGTTGCCACTAACTTGCCTGATTCTTCTTTCCCAATTTCACATTTCTTTTAGTCGAACTGAAGTGTGTGTCCTTGAGCACACATTTGACTTACACTCAGTAGATTGTGTTTCATATCTTCGACTAGTAGAAAATTTTCTGCCATGGCATCTTTGCTTCCAAGCTTAATTATGCCTCTACCTATAATTTTAGTTGAATGATTATTTCCAAATGAAATTTATCCATCTCTTTCTTTCTTCAGATTTAGAAACATGTTCTTGTCACTTGTCATATGATTTGAACAACCACTGTCAACATACCAATCACTTTTTCTGTGTTGGTATTGTAGAGAACGCGAGCATTGATTCTTCTTTATTTTCCATATCTCTTGTGGTTCTGATATATGATTGTTAATGTTTTGCTTTGGTTCCCTGGGTGGAATAGTCAATCTGCAATTCTTCACTATGTGTCCAACATTGTTGCATTTGTAAAATTGTACTTCATTGCTCAATGAACCAAAACTGTTTTGGTTTTTGTTGTATGCTTCATAAAATTTTCTGGGATATCTATTATTTAAGTACCCTGCATAGTTGTTTTGATTCTTTGCATAGGCTTTGCAGTTCACAACCTTATGTCTAAAATTAGAAAAATTAAAACAATGGCCATAAAAGAACCTTTGATACATGGGAGCAGATGATCTTCTTTGCAATGCACTCCTTTTGAATTTGTCTTCTTGGGTATTCTTTATTTCTGGAATTTTCTCCTTTGGGGGCTTGCATTCTTCCTTCTTGAAATAATCTTTGACAATCTATGCATAGCACCTTTGTTTTGCTTCTTGTTATGTTCTCATGGAGCTCCATCCTTTCTCATTATGTACTTGATTGTATCCTAGTCCAGATATATCATTGGATGGTCTTTGAATGTTGATGATTTGATCCAATATTTTGGTGCTATTATGTTGTCTATCTTTCTTATGAAGATCTTTCCTTAAAAATACTATTTCTTCTTCCAAGCTTCCAATTGTTTTCTCCTTTTCTTATAACTGACTTCTATGTATTTCCTCAATTCTTTTGTCTTCTTCTATTTGAATTTTTATACTCATGATCATCTTCTCAATTTCTTCAGAGTTGGAATTATGAGATCCCTCTTTCATTTTTAAATCGGCCTTGAGTGACTTGTTTTTCCTTCTTTCTTTCCTAAATTATTCTAATGCACTGATTATCTCTTCTCTGAGATCGACTTCACATTCTTCTTTGGAATCGTATTCTATTTCCATGAAGACTACTCTCTCTAAATAACTATCACTATCATTATCCTTCTCATCTGATGAGGAACTATACTCCTTTGAGTAGAAAACTTTCTTGAATATTTTCCTTTTGTTTCTTTGTTTCCCTTTTGATATTTATTTTCCCTTTTAGAAGCTTCTTATTCATCACTAGATTTATTCTTTGAGGAAATTTAGAAGCAAAATTACCAATACCTCCATATTAAAACATTTCAATGGAAGCATACATTTATACTTGTTAGTTCCTTTCTTTAATTTCCTTACGAAGTTAGCCATCTCTTCATCTTCGTCAGAATCATCACTACATCTACAACCTGGTTTTGACTTTTGCTTGTTCTTCTTCTTTGTCTTCTTGGATGCCTTGAAAGTTTCTTCCTTCGTGATTGGGTTCTCATGTTCTATTCTCATTTCATATGATGTAAATATTCCATGTAGCTCGCCAATGCTTAATGTATCGATATATTCTTTTTCTTCTAGGGTTGATATTTTAGGATCAAATCTCACAGGAAGAGACCTCAATATGTTAAGAACCAAATATCAATATAGCATAGAAAAACCTCAGAATAAGTACTCAATGCCTTGAAAAATAGATAATTTCAGATAATAAGCCTCTTTGAGGGGGAAACCTCCTTTTACCCCACATAAATGTTCAAGTACAAGATGATTCCAAATGAAAATGTCTCCTTGGTATAT
>SNQJ01S0073561.1:38785-58211 GCA_010110895.2 Picea sitchensis
GGCCTAAAGCCGACATAAATAAAATAACATTACTAATCTAAATTACAACTAATGGCCTAAAGCCGACATAAATAAAATAACATTACTAATCTAATATGCCCCAATTAAGGGGTAATGAGCCAATATTAGGGCTTAACAGTAGGATTGTTTGGAGGCTTATTTGGTGTAGAAGTTCCCTTTTTGGGTGGCATGTTGGCAAAGTATCACTTTTGAACCTTGATTTTAAGGTGGTTTTGCTAGATAATATTTTTTCTGTTGTCTCTCCCAAGTTTCGACCCGTCTAGGTATGAAACTTTATTTTATGTAGTTCTCTGATATTTATTCTCTGTAATGCCATATGCCTGATCAAAATTGGATGTGCCAAGTGGAATTTATGGTAACTTCCCCACAACTTGTTGATTTTTGGCCTTTCCAAGAGATCTCACTTGTATAGTGTTCCCCACACAAAATAATTGACATAAAATTCTGAAATCTTGTACCATAAGTACTACAGACTATCCACTATCCAATGAAACAAGTCTCAGACAATATGGATACTCTAGGAAGAAGTTATGATGGTTTTACTTGGAACACCTTCTTGAGACTAGTCAATAGGACTAGTCAGATACCCTATCTTCCATAGGGTGTATCTACAAATGTAAGATGACCCATAAGCTGAAATTTTTACCACAGATAGCTTACTAATTTTTTTGAATATCCTCTAGAGTTCAGGTTCTGAAAAGTTACATAAAAGTTTTTATAGCGAAAATTCCTCAATGAATCAGTTAAGGATGATTGCATAACCCTATATTTCACAGGTCGTATCTCCGAAAGTATAAGGCCTTAGGAGATGAAATTTTAACCCAACATACCTTGGTCCATCTAATAAATATCCTCCAAGCTGTTCCTTTTGAAACTTTCTAGAAAAAATGTTATAGTGAAAATGCTAAGGTGTCTCAGATGTAGCAGTGAAACCCCAAGATCTTGAGCTCTGATACCATATGTTAAGAACCAAATATCAATATAGCATAGAAAAACCTCAGAATAAGTACTCAAAGCCTTGAAAAATAGATAATTTCAGATAATAAGCCTCTTCTAGGGGGCAACCTCCATTTACCCCACATAAATGTTCAAGTACAAGATGATTCCAAATGAAAATGTCTCCTTGGTATATATAGGAGACTAGGAGGTATAATTACAACTAATGGAATAAAGACGACATAAATAAAATAACATTACTAATGTAATATTCCCCAATTAAGGGGTAATGAGCCAATATTAGGGCTTAACACAATACCAATTGAAAAACTATTGATTCATCAAATTCTACTCCCAATCCCTTAATAGTGTTAACTATTTCTTCAACTCACAGAAGGCAGGTTGCAATGTCTTCATCTTCCTTCATATTCAATTGTTCAAACTTAGCTCTGAATATTTGAAGCTTAGCTCCCTTAACTTTGGCATCTCCTTCATAAATATTTTGGATTTTATCCCAAAGATCCTTTGCACTGTCACAATACATAACTTTGACAAACGTTGAATCAACTAGATTTCTCAGAATGGTACCTTTAGGCTTTAGCCTTTGAGTCGTTTTCACTGATTTTCTTTCCATCTCTGTCAGTTGTGGGAGTGGTTGGTTTTGTATACCCATCTACTACTAATTTCCAAACATCAAATCCCCATTCCTGTAAAAAGGTTTTCATCATTTTATTCCAGAAGGTATAGTTTTGATCGTTAAACACTAGTGCTCCAATCTTATCCTATTCTAGGATCTCCTTCTAGTGGTTAGGCTGCTTCCTGAAGGGCCTGCTCTAATACCAATTGTTGGAATACTGATAGGGGGCGAGGAGTGAATCAGTATGAGAACTTTTCTTTCTTTAACCATAATACAAAATCTTTAATAAAATTCAATTTATCATCAATACCATAATTCAGTGCATAAACAACACATAAACACATTACACCGGATTTTTACATGGAAACCCAATGTGGAAAAAAACCACAAAATAATTTTCTTATTTATCAAAGAGTTCATTTATTTGAATCACCAACTTCATATTTCTCTAGCTACAATTGGAAGGAGGCTTTAACAACCTATGTACAGGCTTCAACCTGAAGGAAGCTCCAACTCCCTAATTTACCTGCTCCAACCGGAAGGAGGCTACAACCCCCTTTCCTTGTGTCATCCAACCACCTTGAAATATAAATGTATACCAATCTGTCACTACCTCATTCATTGTAATTGATAACTTGTTTTTGTTGTTGTTTCTGATACTTCTGTTGTTGCTACTAATTTCAATATCTCATCAAGACTACAACCACACATACCTCATACCAAGATCCACAAGAGATTTATCCAGATCAAATTCTTATGAATCACTAAGACATATATGTTCTTCATTTCTTCAGAATACACACCCTAACATGCATAGGAAGATATACCTTCAATCTGTAGCTCACATGGGTTTTAGATCTCTGATCTTCAACAAATTTTTTTCATAGGTCTGTGACCCATACACTCCTGGCTTGCAGATGTCCACGCTTTTCCCCACTGAAGCTCTCAGATGTACATGTTTTTCTTATTGAAACTCATGGATTTACGCAAATAACCTGGATTTGTAATGTTTTCTCCATACACTCGGCTCCTGGAAACTTCTTCCTTCACTGGACTTCACTGACCTCAACTTATTAGCTTCATATATGCTAATTAGTATTCACATAAGTGATCTTCCAATTGACTCTTCTCTATGTTTTAATAAGGATCTCATGCTGACATGCAACTCACATAGGATCTCATCATGACTTGCAACTCACATGCAACTTGTTAACTTCTGTTTATGGTTATTTTAACATGCAACTAACATGCAACTTGTTAACTTCTGTTTACAGTTACTTTACCTTGACATGCAATTTGTTAACTTCATGTTCAAGGGTTGACATCAATGCCAACCAATCTTTCAACAATTCAATGACAACCGATATTTCAACTAATAATCTTTCAACATAAGAGTTAGAAGAGGAAGAATCAATATTGATTTCATACTTCTTCATTGCTACTTTTAAGTCCTTCATGTTTTTAAAACATTTAGAGACTATATGACTATTTTTCCCATAAAAACTACAATGTTTGTTAGTTTTTTTTTTTTTTGGTCCTTTATCACCAATGTGAGTAGATGTTGGCTGAGAGGGTTTGAGACCCTTGTGTTGCTCATTGTTGTGAAGATGTTGCTTCTTTGGATGCTTGGATTTATCCTTTTGTTGGGCCACTAATTCTTTGTTATATTTACCTGCAGTGTTGATCACTCCAAGATGCAAGAGATTATCTTGCTCTCTAATCAAATAATCACAAAATGATTCAAGAGAGGGTAGTCTGTAGGAAACCCCTAGAGCTTCTCTAGTGGAGTGAAAAGTAGACACAAAAACAAAATATGCACTAACAAGTTTTGAAATAATAACATATATACATCAATCATCCTTCATGTCTAGTTTACAGTATTTAAGAAAAATTTCAAGTGTTTTGAACTTAGATAGATAATATTCAAAGAAAGAGAAATCATTGGGATTTAAATTTTCAAGCTGGTGGGATCGAATCTCATTGTGTTTACCATATACAAGTTGTAGTTTTTGCCAAGCTTCATCTAGGTCATCAATTCCTTGAAGGTGAATCTATAAATCAATAGAGATGGACATTCCAACTAATCTACGTGCTTTGTCATTTTTGTTATCCCATTTGGATTTCTTTGCAACATCAACAGGGATTTTTTTTCCCGAAGGTAATCCAATACAATCCTTTACTTCGCAATACATCCTCCGTATGGGATTTTTGTGAGAAGTAGTTGGTACTAGTAAGCAAACAATCACTTGGACAAACCATATTAAAATATGTAATTAATATGGCATTAAAAGCGTAAACTAGTTGTTTGGATGGAAATATCTTAAAAAATAGGCACTTTAAGAAAAACAAAACTAAAAATGGACTTTGAATGTCAAAGTTATTCCCTTTTTAAGAAATACATTAAATATAACCAAAGTACCACGTGGAAGGTAGAGGTTGGCCCACATGGTGATGGATGCACAATGAAGCCGTTGAGTAAAAATAGTTACACTTTTTTCTCTAACTTTACCTATAAATTCACTTTTACAAATAAGTTACTTATGTAGCGATCCACTTTTATAAAATAAGTGATAATCACTTTTACAATGAAGTTACTTTATAAATTAAAGTTGCAGGTAAAAAATAATTTAAAGAAAAATATTAAATTCACTTTATAATGATTTACTTTTATAATTTAAGTGAAATGCACTTTACAATAAAGTTATGTGATAGGTCAAAGTTGCATGATTGTTTTCAAAAAATAACTTAATGAAAAGAAAGAATTGAACTCAAGACCTCTTATTTAATAAAACAACTTTCAATCAAGTGAGTTAATGCAAAACATATATCAAATGCTATGAAGGAGGAGGGTGGTTCTTTATTTTACTCTTTACATCGAAGTGCATACTTACCCTAAAAACCTTTATCTTTGCCTGCAAAAAAACTTAAATATGACTAGACACAAAACCAAGTGAAACTTAAAAAACAAATTTCAAAAGTTTACAATAACAGGGTTAGATTTTAGTTAGATTGCCCGAAAAATGCAAGTTTTCTCTCCATTTCTAATTTGTTGAGCTCATATAAAGCACAAAGAAAAGAGTATACATAGAAAAAAAAACACTTTATGCTCTATTTATGATTTTCCAAGACGACATGGAGCACACAAAAAAGAGAATATGTAGACTAGAAAGAATAGCAAACCGGGATTATAAATAGGAAAATTGAAATATTAACACATCAAAAAAAATTAAAAGGGCGTCATGAGAATTTGTACCTTTGGATCTTAAGAAAAGGTCATACCTTGGGCAAATGGAAAAAAATTTGAGTGAAAGGAAAAACATTTCCAGCAAAAGAAATGCTTTGAATGCAATGGAATAGTCCACTTAGCCCATAAATGCACATAAATAGAAAAACCTAAAAACCTTTTGATGCATGTGAGAACATAGGTTCAGGATCTCAATCAACAATGGGAGAATTTATTCAAATAGGATCTAATACCATGTTAGACAAAAAACATTATTTTCACACAGAACAAACACCTTAAGCAACCACTCACACAAACAGATCAAATATTAGTACACTATTATTTTACGTGGTTAAAACCCTCAAAGAAGAAAATAGTCCATGACCCCAGCCAACATGACCATTTGAGGAAATATATTACTGCAAAGGAAAATTTTGTACATAAGAGTTTCTCACAATTGATGTTCAACAAATGACCCTACATGCTCTTTAAATAGAGATCATGGACCAATCCGGTGTTAAGATGCAGATCAATATAGTTGTTAGTATCGAGAAGAATGAACCAGTTGATCTTAACTAGATCCTAAGTGTTGATCTCATGGTCCCCAAGACTCTTTAAGCTTAATTTTATGCAACAAAAATCAACTAACCCCATACACAAAAAAAAATGGTGAAAGTTATAGAAAGTGGGTAAAAAAATCTATAAATAGTTAAACAAATAGTTCATTTTACTATTGTAACTTAGAAACATTTTCAACAAACCTTTGAGATCCATTTACCTTATATTTTCAACTGCAGTTTTTAGAAGATTCAATCAAAAAAATTCATATATGTTAGCTCCATGTTCTTCTTCTTCTCCCTCTCTTTCTTTTCAAGGGTTTGGTTTTCATTTTTTTTCAAAAATTTTAGTGATGGAGGACCATGTAAACCCATGGATATGCTCATATTTTATTTGCATGACCACGGGCCATATATGGAAGGCCCTATATGCACTTATCCTTAAGTATATATGTGACTTTTCTCGAAGGAAAGTATGTATACCCACCAAGTTTAAAAAACAACAATCTAACTCAAAAATTTCTCACTATTTTTCAAGCAAGGAAAAAATGGCAATTGTATGGAGACAAAGAGAGGATGGAAAGATAGATAACCTCTCTATAAATGATCTTTGGGTCATGTATAACCTTCAATATTGTGTTCTCCTAAAATTTTTTAGGTGTCCATTCATGTAGGCACAAAAACAATTTCTTGAAATACTTGTCGGTTAATGGATATGATGCTTTTGTGCTTGACAATAGAGTTCTAAAGATTAATGTGGAGAATATATACTTTCATACATGGTTATCTCGGTGATTAGCACTGATAAAACTTAAAGGAGTTGGATGAGGAGGGGGAGCATTCACTATTTTGCAGTATATAGACACATATTGTTCAACAAGGACCCAAAACATAGACACCCAAGTCCCCATAGACAATGTAGATAAACTAAGTTTAAAGATCATTATTTTGACCATTACGAGGGTAGCAAGATCCACATCTTTGCATCAAGATTCTAGGTCCAAAATGTACTATGGAGTGGAGTGTTTGAGTCCCACTATAAAAGTAAAATATTTTGAAAACAAAGTCAAAGTGGGCCTCAAACACTGATTTGAGTGGAGCAAAGATACTCAACTTGATATATCTCAGCTAACAGAATCATTAATGATTAGTGATGACCAAAAAATGCTATAACACAAAGGAAGAAGATGAACAATATTGTTGAATAATAAATATTAATTATAAACTATAAGCCTAGTTAAATGTTGAAAGTGAAGGATGAAGTAGTGAAAGTAGGAAATAAAGAAGTGAAGATAATAAATAATAAGAATTATAAATAGTCAATTAATCATCATTTAAAATATGGAAGTAATAAATATGGAAAATAAATAAATCAATCATTGTTGTGGAGGGGAGATCCAGAGGGGGAGAAGGAGATGGAGAGATGAGGAGAAAGATGAGAATGAGAGATAGCAAGAAACAAGAGGGTAGCAAGGTCAAGATCAAGGGTGAGAGGGAAATGAGTGAGATGGGTTATGAAACAAATGATTTTACATTAAAGGGAAATAAACTCTTGTAGGGTCAACTTATCCATAACTTATGTAGTCAATTTATCCATATCTATAACTTATGTATATGGAAAATTATTAGTAACTAGTGGAATCGTGTTATAAGTATCATTTGGAATCAAGTTGTCCGTAGATGTATACTCCCTTAAAAGAAATATAAGGTTTGAATTAAAAAAAAGAAAAGAGTCAAATAAAAAAAATATGCATTTATGCGTAGTAATTTTTTATTAATATTAATGATTCTCTATTTAAAAAGGATAAAATATTCAATACTAATTCTATTTTTTTGTCTTCTTAGATATAGATTTTCAACTTTTAAAATATAATAAGTAAGAGCTAACTGCACTTGTTATCAATACCACAAGTCTTGTATGATTCTAATTAGGAAGTAAATTGAACTAAATTCTAAAAGCTAGTTAAGCTTTGTACAACATAGTTTTTTGTGAGTAATGAGAAAACCATAAGTATTGGTAGTGGCTGACACTTCCAAGTGAAACCCTAGAATGGATGGTAGTGACTCGACAATGAAAAATCAAGAAGGCCTTGTCAAATTCATGTATAAATTATGAAAACACCTTCAAGTGAAACCCTAAAAAGGTTGGCAATGACAAGGCTGTCAAAAATCAAGAAGACCATGTCAAATTCATATGCCCAAAATATCAATGAAAGACTACAAATGACATACAAGAAGACCTTGTATCAAAATTTGTGGATCCCCCATTTGGAATTTGACACTGCCTTCTGCTTCTTATAGTTTCCAAGGACACCCAGTGTTCTATTTCTTCTCATGGGGAAAAGTTATCTCAGGATTTCATAGTAGGATCAATAAATAGAAAATAGGAATATCAATTATATTGATGAGGGATAATAATTGATTGAGGAAATTCTCAACGATTATTATTGGTGGGGATTTTTCGTGACCTTGGTTTGGATACTATGAGGAGGTTTAGAGGGTGGTTCAAAACCATACTGCAAATGGAATGGGTTGCAAGCAGTAAAATGGAGCAGTTGAGTGAAGGAGGGGAAGGGTTTCACTCCACTATTACTCTCCCTGGCATACAAATAGAGATTCCACCATATAAATATTGATATATATTAGGGTTGATAGTCGAAAGAGAAGCAAAGTAGAGGTGAAACCTTTACTAAGTGTCATGAAGTCAAGTAGGTCCTACCAACCTCAGGGGTTTACCTCAAGAAAGGTCTAAGAGTCTTGCCCATTAAGGCACTAGTCCTTCCCAAGGTGAAATATGCCTGCCTCCCTTGGCATGTATATAGAGATCAATGCATTTGTGTTCATGGTTAATAGGTTAAAACCATAGGTGTTCACCAAACATTCATCGGATACAATGAAAAAAAAAACTTATCTCTTTCAAAAACAATGTCGTGGAGCCAACGTGGAGATGATTGTTGTCATTAGCCAGTTTGCATATTGTATCCTACTCTTCATTCAAGAGAATGAATAACAAGCTTGACATGTTTTCTATCTAAACATAAAACTTCTCGATTGAGAGATTAACAAATTCTTGACCAAGATATTGACAACTTCTCAACCAATAAATTGAGCGGGGAATTTAAACTCTCAGTTGAGAAAGTAGGTCGAAAATCTAAACTCTTGACAAAGAAAATTGGTGGAGAATATAAAGTCTCGGTCAAGAGATGTCTCCAAGAGTGTTTTTAGTTTCAATTTCCAATATGAAAAAACAATATTTTGGCTAAGCAAATTATGTGTTAGACCAAAACTCTCAACCAAGAAATTATTAGCCCATGTAAAACTCCCAGCTAAGAAATTATAAAATTCTCTAATAATAATTTTTTGTTGAATTTTTTCTCAATCAAAATAAATAAATAAATAAAAGCATTTTACAATCCTTCTCCATGTCTCACTACAATAAGTGTTACCCATCTTTGCATTTTCACGCAGGTTCAAGGTGACATGTTACAAAAATCACTCCTTGCCACTCCAAAATCAATGCTATGTTACACTAATATTTATGATAGGTTAGGGGAATCCAAAGTCCATCCTTTTGGCTTCAATTTTAAATTGACCTCTCAAACATTTCCTCCAGGTTATAACTTCCAAATTCTATCATTTACAAACAATCAAGCCCATTTTCTTCATTATATTTGCAAATCATCTCACATGTTCAATCAATCTCAATTATTTTTCAAAGACCTTATAGTGTTAGCCACTAAATCTTGCATTTGTAACTCTTATCTATGTTCTAGAGTTTGAATCCTATGCTTGATTATTAAATAGTTATTGGTCAAGAATATTCAACATAAAAATTGTGTTATCTACTTTGACTAGCATCTATTATCTATGCATAATAGATGCTATAGGTTTGTGTGTATAAACAATTCAAACTTTAAATTTGCACTTATCATTTTGGGGCCGAAAGAAACTATTTGTGTAATATTGGTGCAATTAAATATCCAAAGTTTCTAAAGATCCTGGCAAATGGTTTACGAAGAAAAATTGTAATTGTAAATAAAGTACTATGACCTAGTTTCAACCTTATATCTTATATTTATTCCCTCACAGCCATTCTAGTGAATTCTTATTAATGACTAAATAATACTTCGGTGTACCCACAGTGTGAATCCACTTTCTATTATATTTAGGACATAGTTGGGAATAGATATTTGTCGATGGAGTGGTCATGAACCCTTATAATTAGAGAAAAAGTGTACCCACAATGTGAATCCACTTTCTATTATATTTAGGACATAGTTGGGAATAGACATTTGTCGATGGAGTGGTCATGAACCCTTACAATTAGAGAAAAATAACTTAATCATTCCTCACAACCATCCAATCTAAACCCAATTGACACTAGTCTATATATTTTTTTTTTTTTCAATATCTAAATTATATATTATATGTAAGTTTAGCATTATTAAGCGACAACCCTCTGATTTCTTCTTTACATATGTGACATGGACTAGAGTAGAATTATTCAATGTGAAGCATGTAGACCATCTACCAAGTACTAACTTATTTTGTCTCTGTCCTGCCAGCCTAACCCATCAAATAAAGTCTTTTCTAATTTAAATTATTAATTGCATTTCTTTCTATCCATATATATACAAGAACATAACAAAATTTAAGTTAAAAGTAAAAGATTAAAAAAAGTGTAATCTCATGTATTGATAATGAAGAAGCACCCATTAACCATCTCTTTAATTAAATCATGAGGGTAATGTTATAACCATAGGGTAACAAATTTTCTGAGCTTCATAATGTATCCTCTTATAAATTATTAATTTGGATATATTTAAAACCGTAAGTTATTATGTAGATATTGAGAAGTTACTTTTAAAAAATATATTAAATATTATATTGATTTATAATATAGAACAAATGCTTATGTCGAGAGCCCATAACCTTCAGAGTCTAAAATCTCTCTCCCTCTCTCTATAGTTGTTCTTTCCTCCCGGTAAAGAAAATAATTTTTTTGACAAGAAAAACAAATTATATTAGACAAAAAGGTGGCTATGGCTTGCAGAAAAGTATAGAGAGATCATAATTGTTTTTCTTCTAGACCATCTTTTTAACAAGTTTGACTAGTATCACATCTTCCTCCATATCAATTTTATTTTTAAAAAAAATCAAAATTGTAAATATACTCGTAGTATATCTACGATAAAAAAATCCTAAGATGCATATTGTTCTACATTACATTAACTACCCAGATTGTTGAGGTGATTTGAATCTTCATCTTCCATTTCTTCTTCTAGTGCGGGCTGATTTAGATCAATTATGGATTGGGTTGCTGCTGGAGAAGAACCACTGCTAGAAGGGGAATTCACTAGTCTCGGAGGAGAGGTCGCCCTCTGTATCAGGAGTTGCTCAACATGGCCACTAATTGCATCTATTTTGTCATGTTGATGGTGCATTGTGTCTCTTTGTTGTACGTTGATATCCAAGAGTTGAATTACCTGAGATGCTAGAGAATGGTAGTCTAATTGTAGTTTCCTAACTTCCTACTCCAATATTTCTACTATAGTTTCCCATGGCTACAAATTCCCAATCCATTTTTCCATTTCTTTGTTTATGTCTCCTATGAATTGTTGAGCGCTCTAAGTGGACGAATTCCCACCAATTTTCTTGTTATTGTTCTTCCTTTGACAAAGGAAATCTATAAGGGGGCCGATTTCCTGATCCTATAAGTGTCAAGAGTCTTGCCAATCTCCTGGACACTTTCATTGAGCCACGACCCAGATGACGTGGCCTCCGTTCTTCCTGGTTTTGATAATTCCGAGCCTACAGACTTGATATAAACAGATGCGCATTTTCCTTGCATCCTTTCTGTAATCACCACCTCCTATCTTGGCATCTCTCTCTAGCATACTAAATATATGGGAAAGTACTCCCACCTCAGGGCAGAACATGTCTTTTGGATTCCTTTGATCGGATTTCATGTGGGAGATAAATTTTACATTAAACCACATGATTACATACCACCTGAGCAACGCTACCTTCACTATACAATCACTTCTCTCCATTGAATCCCATCTTCCTTCCACTAAACCTATAGGGATCAGGGACCCAAAAAAGCATGTTTGGCATGAGCAGAGTGAACAAGCATGGGAGAATAATATGGATGATGAGGGGGTGAAATGATAAACTCATACAACACCTTTTTCGAATGACATCGCTGAAGATTTTCCAGATTCTAACAAGCTGCCAACTAGGTATGTCTTTTACCTCAACTTGGCTCTAAGTTTCAATTATCAAACAAGGGTTTTTTGTTGTTTTATAACAACAAATTATTCAGGAACTTCACAGTTGTTTTGCTACGACTACATAGGCCTTTTAGGTGCTCTAACATGTAGTTTTTGTGTCCAAAATGTTAGCACATGCATACCATAAAATATGTAACACACCTAGAGATATTTATTGCTAAAATAATGTTGTTCTAAACACTAGCATACATGAAAATGAACACAGGTATTTTTGGTCAACATGACCCTGGATAAAAAACCCCCGGGGAAACATAGTTTGGAATATGAGTGTATATATGTGGAGAATAGAAGGTGGAATGCAACAAGTACATGAAACAAATGAACCTAATTACAATAAAAACTTGTCTCAAGTTGCAACACAAGTCTAAGAGATAGATATGCGACCTAGCATGGTGCACCCTCCTCACAAGTTGCCCAATCCATTGAAATGAAGTGCCCTTGCTCCCTGAATCTCTGATGGAGAAGACATTATACACAACTCTGAATATGTGAGCTACCTCTCCATAGAAACTGTCCTCAAAGAAATCTAACCACTGCAAGACCTCCCTGCTTTAAGTGCACCCTCCTCCTCAAGTGCGCCCTCCTCCAAGAAAGAACAACTCCCACAAATAAATGAGGGTCTAAGCCTCCAAGATACCTCCATGAATGGGTCACACAAGCTTTCCTCAACCATATCCACCATCCTCTCCTCAATTCTCTCTCTCAAACTCTCCAAGTTAACATAAGAGTGAATGAGCTTCTCCTTTCCCTTTGCACCCCTCTTGAACCTCCATAAGAAAACCTAAATATTGGATGGATGATATCATCCCATCTCATATCCAATCTAAGGTTGAGATCATCCCATAATAATCTCACTGAAAAACCCACTTTGGGTTAAGTTCCCTAAGTTCACTATATGTCTCATAATTCATCCACAAAGTGAATTAATAGTCATTTAGTCTAAAATGACCAAATTTCACTTTTGACTTAAATCTCCTAAGTCAAAGTGAAATTAGACATAAAGTACAAGGCACAAAGTACATAGTACTTCCCACTTTTGTTTAGAAGCTCAAAAACATAAGGGGACCACTTCCCAAGGTACACAAATCTCAACACTCCCTCTTACCGAGGAAAGTGTTTCTTACCAAGCCCATCTTGTCTCTGAAGTAGACATGTTTGCCCCTTGGCAAGGCCTTGGTGAGAATGTCTGCAATCTTCTTGTCAGTCAGTATATATTGTAACTGTACTGCCCCTCTCTGAACCCAATATTTGATGAAGCGAAAAATGATCTCAATGTGCTTCGACTGGTCATGGAAAACTAAATTCTTAGAGAGTATGATACAACTTTGATTATCATAATGTATGATGGTCGGAGGAAACTCCTAACCAAATAATCCTACCAGCATCTTACAAAGCCAAATGGCCTCACAACTGGCATGGCTGGCTGCCATGTACTCTTATTCGGTGGAACTCAAAGAAACTGACTTCTACTTCCAGCTGAACCAAGAAACAAGTCCTGACCCCAAACCAAAAAAACACCCTGAGGTGCTTTTCCTGTCAGTAGCATATCCTGCCCAGTGTGATTCGATGTAGCCAACCAAACTGATCCCATCACCTCTGATATAATCCAGGTCATAATCGACTATCCCAACAATGTACCTCAACACATTTTTTCCCCCAATCTAGTGAACACTCCTCGAATCTACCATATGTTGGATGAGAGTGTTCACGGAAAAACAAATATCTGGTCTAGTGTTGACCAGATACACAAGTGAACCAATAAACTTCCTATAAATTGTTTCATATACCAACTGGGAATCTGAAGCACTAAGCTTCTTCCAGTTGGTAGCCATGGGTGTCGACATAGGTCTGTAGTCCTCCATATGAAATCTGCTCAGAATATATGCATCATACTTCCCTGCCCGAGAAATATGTGTCCCTCCTCCTGCCATACCTCCATACCCAGAAAATAGTGCATCAACCCAATGTCACTCATCTCAAACTTTGATGTAAGTCCCAACTTGCACTCAATTATGATATCCTCTTCTCTGGTGATGAACAAGTCATCCACTTATAGAATGAGAATGAGTGTGTCCTCACCTATAATGATATAATAGAGGTTAGGATCAACATTTCTCTTCTCGAAACCCATTTAAAGAAAGTATGTGTCAATACGTGAATACCAAACTCTGGGAGCTTGCTTCAGACCATAAAGTTCCTTTCTCAAAAGTAACACATGAGACTCCCTCTCACTCACCTCGAACCCCTATGGCTGCTCAAAGTACACCTCCTCCTCTATAAATCCATTTAGAAATGTGGTCTTCAAATCCATCTGATGTATACTCCAACCCATGTCTGTCGCTATGGAAATAATACTCCTGATCGAGGTGTATCTCGCAACTGGTGCGAATGTCTCATCATAATTGACTCCCTCTATCTGAGAGAATTCTCGTGCCACAAATCGGGCCTTGTGTTTCTCTATGTTTCCATCTGCAACATACTTGGTTTTGTAAAACCACCTCAAAGTCACAACTGACTTCCCCACTAGCCTTGGAACCACCTCTCAAACATCGTTGCGCACAATGGAGTCATACTCCTCCAGCATGGCCTCTCGCCAAACCTGTTGGTCCACTGCCTATGCAAATGTCTGTGGCTCAGTATCTGAGATACTCGTCACTAAAGCCAAATAGGATCCAAGACTCATTGGAGGTTTACTCTCTCTAAACTGTTTCTTGGGATCTCCTACGATCTCCTTGGCTTCCTTCAGGGTCTCCTGAAACCATCTAGGTCTCCTCTTTCTTGAAGCAGTCAATAGAGAAGTAAGATCTCCCTGCCTAAGAGTATTTGCCTTAGGTATAGTCTCAATACTCTAAGATCTTGAATCCTTTTCCCCCTCTAACTGTGACCTTGAAGTTGTGCAAGCTGACCATGTCACCCCTGAGACTAGCGTACTAGAAACCTGAGGCTATTCTCCCTCTGAGACATCAGTCAATGCCTCTGCATCATCCTCCACACTGACTCTCGACTCAAGAGATCTCTGAAAATCCATACCCTCTTCAAATCTAACATGTCTTCTCACCACCACTCTCCTTAGTGATGGAATGTCGATCCGATAGGCTTTGGAAACCTCTGAGTATCCAATTAGAATCCCATGTTGGGTTGTGGGGTCTATCTTTGTCCTCTTCTCTGAGGGGACATGAGAATAGGTCAAGCACCCAAAAATCTCGATTTGCTCGACATCATGCCTCCTACCAGTGAAGGCCTCCTCAGGAGTCATCTTCACCAAAATCCTGTGGGGACTCATGTTCTGTAGATAAACTGCATTAGCACTCGCATCTGCCCATAGGTAAAGAGACAAACTCTGATCATGCAACATAGATCTCGTTGCACCTGTGATCGCCTTTTTCTTCCTCTCGACAACCCCATTCTACTGGGGGTTGTAGGGTACAGTCATTTGTCTTCTAATCCCAGAATGGTCACAGAAGTATACAAACTGAGTGGAGGAATACTCTCCTCCGTTATCTGACCATAAGACCTGGATCTTATTTCTAATATGGTTCTCCACAAGAGATTTGAACTCTTGGAACCTCTTGAAGGCCTCACTCTTGGTTTTAGTAAACAGATCTAGGTCTTCCTTGAGTATTCATCAATGAATGTGAGATAGTAATCATGACCACTCAAGGACGCTCAAACATGGGCCCACACACATCTATGTGTACTAAATTCAGTACCCCAACTGACCTGGTGTCACTGCTAGGAAACGAGGCCTTGGTAAACTTACCAAGTGCACACCCTTTGCAAAAATCCTGATGCTCTGTACTGATATGTGGCACTCCTTTCAAAACCTCTCCTAGTCCTCCAAGAGCCCCATGATGAAGGTGAGCCATCCTCTGATGCCATAACTCACATACATTTTTGTTGTTCTTGTTACTCACTGCCAAGGCATGAAGAGGCTGAAAAAAGCAATTTGAACAGTTTCCCATCTCTCACTCCAATCACCTGCCCTGAGGTGAGAGAGGACCCCTTAGGGTGTGTGAAGATATTTTTCACACCTCAACACCCCTATCCTAGAGGGTGGAAACTGAAATGAAATTCTTCTTCAGCCCAGGGACATAGAGAACATCCATGAACGATATAGGTGGCACGTCGTCTTTTGAAATGTAACAATGCCAATCCCATCAACTTTGACCAAGGAGTCATCATCGAGAGAAATCTCCATCCTAACCTCTATCTCTATGAGATCAATCAAATTCTCCTTCACTCCAGTCATGTGGCTCGAATACCTATTGTCTATATACCAGATACTAGGTGTTGTCTCAACTGAAGTGCAACATATGAGGAAAGAACACACTCTCTCAAACAAAGTCTGAAACTCTGCCTCCTCTACTGTAGATGTTGTACCACCCTTATTCTTCTTCTTGTTGGGACACTATCTAGGATAATGCCCCATCTATTTACAAACAAAGCACTTCACTTTTCTCATATCTCTCTTCTTTCCACTACTGCTCTCTCCCTGTGGCGGGGCCCCAAACTTGGGACCTTGTCGACCTCCCTTGTCTATGTTCTTCTTTCCCTTTGTCCAAATAGAAAGATCCTCATCACCCTTCAATGTTTGTTGTTATCCAGAATTATTTGATGTAAGTCTAGTATCCTCCTGAACGAAATCACCCCACAGTCTCTCCCAAGTGGGCATGATCTCTCTGGCAACAATGCCATGAACAAATGGACCCCATGGTTTGGTGAAGTTGTTTAAGGTTGTCCTCACCATGGAGTCTGGGTCCACTACCTCTCCGACGGTTGAAATCTCGTCTCTAATCTGGGTGTAACATCCAAGGTAAGAAGTAACCAACTCATTCTTGAGCATACAAATTCCCTTGAGTTGATCAAACAAAACCATCTTTCGGTTTTGGTTAGATCTCTGGTAAACCTTGCATAAAGATGCCCACATCTCAAATGCATAGTCTTTCCCATTCAAGTGGGGAATGATGTGATCCCTCACTACATCACACATCATCCTCTTTTCCTTGTTGTTCCTCTTCCCAAACTCTACTAACAAGAAGGGAGTAGTAGCAGGAGGAACAACAACAAGCACCTCAACTATATCCCATGGTTCGAGGTCCTATAAGACAAAGACAATCCTGGCCTTCCAAGGAGACCAGTTGCTAGCTCCAACTAGCCTATCCTCCACACGCATCTGATATGTTGACATGATTTCCCATTGTAATCACCCTGATTCTACAACTACAAAGGATTGTTGCCTCACTCCTGTCAATACAAGTGTGAAAAGAGGCAAATGAACAACAACCTCACTCCTAGCAATATAGGTGTGAAAGAGGTCGTGAAAAATCAGCCTCACTCCTAGCAAGTAGGTGTGAAAAGAGGATGATCAAATGACCACCAACTGTCCTACAACTCTCCACAAAAATTCTGCCAACAAGATGCGACTAAACTCTGTCAATGGTTGCCCACAAAATCTGCTCAAATGATGTCTAGGACTGCCCAGAAAATGTTGTCCAAAACTCAGTGAAAATCAGCCACCAAGCTCTGATACCATAAAGATTTTCCAAGTCCTAACAAGCTGCCAACTAGGTATGTGTTTGACCTTAACTTGGCTCTAAGTTTCAACTGTCAAACAAGGGTTTGTTGTTGTTTTATAACAACAAACTATTTAGGAACTTCATAGTTGTTTTGTTACGGTTACATGGGCCTTTTAGGTGCTCTAGCATGTAGTTTTTGTCACCAACATATTAGCACATGCATACCATAAAATATGTAACACACCTAGAGATCTTTATTGCTGAAATAATGTTGTTCTAAACACTAGCATACATGAAAATGAACACAAGTATTTTTGGTCAACATGACATTGGATAAAATCCCCCCGGGGAAAACCAATTTGGAATATGGTGTATATATGTGGAGAATAGAAGGTGGAATACAACAAGTACATGAAACAAATGAACTTGATACAATAGCAACTTGTCTTGAGCTGCAACACAAGTCCAAGAGATAGATATGTGCCCTAGCATGGTGCACCCTCCTCACAAATTGCCCAATCCACTGAAATGAAGCGTCCTTTCTCCTTGAAGATCTGATGGAGAAACCCTTGCACAGAAATCTGAATATGTGAGCTACCTCTCCACAAAAATTGTCCTCAAAGCAGTCTGACCACTGCAAGACCTCCCTGCTATAAGTGCACCCTCCTCCTCAAGTACGCCCTCCTCCAAGCAAGAACAACTCCCACAAATAAATGAGGGTCTAAGCCTCCAAGCTACCTCCATGAATGGGGGCGCACAAGATTTCCTCAACCATAGCCACCATCCTCTCCTTAATGCTCTTTCTCAAACTATCCAAGTGAACATAAGAGTGAATGAGCTTCTCCTTGCCCTTTGCACCCCTCTTGAACCTCCATAAGGAAACCTAAATATTGGATGGATGAGATCATCCCATCTCATCTCCAATCTAAGGTTGAGATCATTTCATAATAATCTCAACTCAAAAACCCACTTTGGGTTAAGTTCCCTAAGTTCACTTGATGTCTCTTAATTCACCCAAAAGTGAATTAATAGTCATTTAGGCTAAATTACCAAATTTCACTTTTGACTTAAATCTCCTAAGTCAATGTGAAATTAGACATAAAGTACAAGGAACAAAGTACATAGTACTTCCCACTTGTGTTTAGAAGCTCACAAACACAAGGGGACCACTTCCCAAGGTACATAAATCTCAACTATCGCCACATTTCCATGTTATCAGTTGGTTGCCATTCAAGTGATGAGGTGGTTGCATCTTTGATTAGGGGATAGAATGATGGGACAATTTCCCATTTATTTTAATTACTCCAATTGCCAATGAGAGTGTTGAGTTGGCCTATCAGTCAGCCAGGTTTTTACACTCTTGTTTGACATGGAAGAAGGAGGCTTTGGGAATTTTGATAATTTCAAAATGGATTTTTTTGATAATGTTGCTTTGGCTACAATTTTGGGGCTTTCCTTTTATCATACTTCGAATAGTGTTTTTTGAGTCCCCTATTATGTTCAAAGAATCAATTTGGAGAGTCTTGGCTAGTTGAATAACTTTCAGGAGAGCGTATTCTTCTTCCTGGTTATGTATCGCTTGTCACAGGCTCCATGCATACCTCAGTTATTGATTTCCTCGTGGGTCGAAAATGCCCCTCCCTCTCCTGTAGCACCTAAATTTCCTTTTGATGTGCCATCAAAGAAAAGTGTGTGTACTTAAAAGGACTTCAGTCAGTCTATGAATTCAATGGGTTTGATTTGAAGCTACCAAGATGATATTGTTTGAAATCTTTTGAGAGGATGAGTCTAGATTGGTATTCCATTCAACCATCTCTCATCTATGCCATCTAAACTCTGTGAAGTTGTTTCCTTCACTTGACAGGAATTTAGGAATTCTAACATCTGGGATTTTGTCGAGGTGATGAATCTAAATATACTAAAATTCTCATCTTGAAACACACTTTTGTTTCTAGCTAGCCAAATTTGCTAGCATGTGTATTTAGGCATGGACATCCATACTCTTTTAAAATGTGGCTTGTTCTTAAAGTTCCTTTAATATAGCTTGTCCCAAGACCCCACTTGAAGGAGGCCCATCCATATACTTTTCATTTTTGGGAATTTGAGGAACAAATAAAGGATAGTTCCTATGTTTTTATTACAAAAGACACATATTGAAGGGCCTTCTATACCCCTTTTTCTGACCTTTTCGCTTGTGAGTATCTTTCCATGAAACAAATTCTAGCATAAAAAGTTGATTTTCG
>SNQJ01S0073561.1:58342-68529 GCA_010110895.2 Picea sitchensis
TGTATCATTTTTAGGGGGGAAGTATGATTTCATCAATAAAATTTCATAACCACTACTTACCAAGTTTCCTTTCAATCCCCATCCTCGGACATCTTGACCTTCCAAGTGATCAGGGGAGATGCCATGAAGGTGGAAGGACAACAACTCTGTTTGGATTTTAAGAGCCTCAGGAATGAGCCCCTGGTTCCACCCTTGCCATAGTCCTTTTGAGTCCCAAATAGAAATATCGGCTAGGAAAATTTTATTATTTGAGATGAGCCACTCCTTGAGCTATAGAAATTCACTAACTTGCGTCAAGGGGGGTCTGTTCATGATATTATCCTCCCACATTCTTATAGATTTTCCATCTTGGGGGATCCATGTGAGATGACTTTGTATCAGGGGTAACACTTCTCTTAATAATTTCCATATAGGAGATCCATAATTATCTTCAATTGGGAGTTCCACATCTATAAGTTGACCTTTCTGAAAATATTTGTTAACCAAAATATTCTTCCAGTTTGAGTAGTCCCCTAAAATCATTCTCCACAACAATTTCGCTCCCAATGCAATATTAAAGAGGGAGGGTTCCTTTATTCCTAATCCCCCATGATTTTTGGGAGCCTGAACTATTTTTCAGTTAACTAGATGAAACTTTCTTATGTTGGTTTTACCCCCTTTCCATAGGAATTTTCTGATTTGTCTGGCAATTTCATCTCAGGGGCCAACAAAGAGGAATATTGGAAGATCGGGAGGGCTGAGAGAACTACCTTAACCAAAACCAACCTTCCAGTTGGATTCAACCAACTTCCCCCCCAATTAATAAATTTCCCTTTGATCTTGGAGGTGATATTGAACTAATCCACTACAAACGAAGTATTCAAAATATTGGGATACCCAAATACTTGAAAGATCGCGAGTTCGTGACTAGGGGAAATTGTAGTATCCTTGAGATAATCACAAGAGATTGTGCATTTGTGTTCCAAGCATATAAATAACATTTGTGTGAATTAATCATTCCACCCGATACTGAAATAAATTGATCCAACACTAACTGGAAATGTCTAGTTATAACTGAAGAGGCTCCTCCAAGAAGTAGAATATCATCAACAAATTGTGAATGATTTATTCATTTTACCCTTGATGATGTTTTGATGCATGGAATGGTTCTAATTCTTATTTCATGGTCCAGTATTCGACCAAGAGATTCTACCATTAAAACATAAAGCTGAGGAGAAAGAGAGCAACCTTGCCTTAGACCTCTGAAAGCTTGGAAGAATCCTAAGGGGAAACCATTGATTAAGGGGGTTATCCACGGCTGACGAATTCATGGAACAATCCATTTGATTAGGGAGGGGTGGAATCTGAATTTCTCTTAGACTTCTAAGAGAAAACTATGTCGAACTTGATCAAAGGCATTGGCCATATCTATCTTGATCACCATTCCCCTGTCTCCTCTCCTCTTGTTGGAGTGGATTTCCTCTTGAACCTGCACTATGTTATCCTAGATTTGTCTTTGTGCCACGAAATCTCCATGGGATGAGGAGATTAACTTTGGAAGAAACTTTTGTATTCTAGATGGGACAAAAATCTTGAGAACGTGGTCAAATTTCTTTCTTTAGGGATCAAGGCCAGAAAGGATAAATTGGTAGCCCCTCCTACTTTCCTAGCCTTTTGCACATATTATATCATTCTTACCAAATCATATTTTATTATGTGCCAAAATATTTTATAGAAGTGTGTTGTGAACCCATCTGGCCCAGGGGCTTTGTCAAGATCAAACTGGGTTATGGCCGAACAAACCTCTACCTCTGTTACTATCCTTGAAAGTTATTCTTTTTCACCTTCTGAAACTAGTTTGGGGATGAATGAGAGGGATTGATCTCGCTCTTCTTTGTATATTGTACCTTTCTCCGTGTACATATCTGAAAATTATGCCACAACAACTTTTATAATTTCTTTAAAATTTGAAAGAGTGATATTATCATCAAGATAAATTTCGTTTGCTGTATTCTAAACTTTCCTGATGCTACAATGTTTGTGGAAGTAGGATGTATTCATATCTCCTTCTTGTAGCCATAGACACCTTGATTTTAATATCCAAGAATTTTCTTCTTTCCTCATTTATTCTTGTATTTTTTTTCTGGCGTTTTTCTTCTTCATGAAAAAGTGATGTTGTTACCTTTGATTGTTCCAATTTGTTCTCAATGTCTACTAGCTTCTCTTTTATATGAAGTATTTCTTCTCGTGGTTCCTTAAAGGAAGATTTTACCCACTCCTTTCTACATTTTTTTAATCTAATTAATTTCTCCTCTAAGATATGGATGGGGGAACCCTCAACCCAAGGACGCCAGGCAGACTGCAAGAGGGGAAAAAACCTAGGATGATCAAACCACGTGGGATCGAAATGGAAAGGGATATGAACCATGTTATTCATGTATATAAAGGCTAAAGAAATGTGTTTATGATCTGAGCACGACCAAGGGATGATTTGGGATACCGTGGGAGAAGGATCAATGAGAAAAGCACTACTGATCAAGAAACAGTCGAGCCTTGCAATGATCTACCTTGGGCTCGCTCTGAAATTTGACCAAGTAAACACCCCTTTAGTGGGTTTTACGTCAAATAGATCCAAAGAGGAGACTATATCCTCTAAATATTCTCTGGAGGAATCTCTTACTACTGAGCCTCCCCTCTTTTCCCAGTGGTGAAGGGTGGTGTTAAAATCTCCATCAATTATAAAATTTTCCTCATTTTCAAACTTCATCAATTCTAATAATGATCTCCAACATTCCATTTTTTCTTGAAGTTGGTTAGGTATATAAACATTGACTATAATAAAATGTTTATCTGAAGAGAGGTGCAGAAGCTTGATAAAAAACCAGTGTAAGGATTCTTTTGATTCCACCATTTGGTACTGATGGGGTTGTCATAGCGTAAAGTTTTGGGAGATTAGTTTTATTATTTACTTGTAGATTTTGTTGCCCCCCATTTAGGGAGCATATAATCGCTTCCTCCTTTGGCTCCTTTGGGGTCTCTCTTAAAGGTACTTTCTAGAGTCCTCTGCAACCCCAATTCTTTTTCCTTGTTTTTTGTTTCCTCCCTTTTCCTTCTCCCAGACTTGTGCCCTGGAGCTTTTATGATTGGTGGGACTTCTACCTCTCGATCTATTTCTTCATCAGTTTCCTCATGTGATTCCTCCTCCATTACAACAGGGAACCCAAATCTAGAACCAGTGCCCATTTCTGAGACATGCACCTTCCCAAAATTAACTCCTGAGGAGGGGTTCTTCTCTTTGAATTGTTATTCTGGAACCCTGATGGGAATTTTTGTATCCATTGTCTTATTTTCTTGAATCTCCTCTATTCCAGCATCGTTATCATCTAGGGCCTCATATATGTTGCTACTGGATCCCGAGGCTTTTCCTTTTATTTGAGGAGAGGGAGGAGCCACCACTGTCTCTTGAGTTGTGTGCATGTTCGAGGGTCCTGGGGGAACCTGGCCAGTTATTCTATCTCCCCTTCTTCACTTATGGGTTTTCCATTGTTATTGATCCCCCTGTTCTCGTTGAGCAACTTGAGACTTGGGGTGGGATTTTACAAAGTGACCATATTCATGATATGTTGTTAACTTAAAGGGAAGTTTTTCGTAATATATATGGTGTATATGAGTCCATTCATCTAGGGTTAATTGTATTGCTTCTGAGAGGCCTTTTTCCAGATCTACCTCAACGCAGATTCTTGCACATGGTTGATGTCCCTCTCGTGGTTCGACACGATCAATATACCTTCCAAGAGTGTTTCCTATATTGTGAATGGTTTCATCTATCCAACAATGGAATGGGAGGAAGGACATTCTGACCCAAACGAGAATGGCTGATGGAATGCCATTCTCAGGATTGAAGTATGGTGTCCAACGGTTCAGGTACAAACCCCTTTCCCCATGAAGTAAGGGCCACTACTAAAAATAAGATCCATATCTTCCTTGAGTTCAAACAAAAACACGAAGAAACCCTTACCACATAATGAAGAGGCAACCTTCCCTTTGATAAGGGGTTTTCAACTTTGATCCACCCACCTTGCTAAAACTCTCGGGGAAGGCCAGATTCCTGTGAACTGCCTGAGTAGGCCTTTTGAGGCGAATGGAAGAGCCAGGGTTCTAGAAGAATTAGCGTGAATGGGAACTTGCAATATCTCGTCCAATTTTTTCATGAATTTGGAAGGAGGGGGATTTGTTGATTTCGACGCCAATGCCACCAGAGATCGGAAGGCCTCAATGTCTGGAGGGGGAGGTAGAGGGAGAAGAATACCCCATGTAATACATGACCATCATAGCTAGGGATTCATAAATGCATACCTCTTATCGCACAACACTAGTTGGTGGGATGGATTCAAAAGATATGAAGGTAACAATTGTTAAAGACAATATTATAAATAAAAGCATAAATCATTATTTTGGAGAGTATGTGTTGCATGGCCTACAAGAAAAGAACTCAAATTTAAACGAAGAAAACAAAATATGCAACTTTTCAAATCTGCCATGTGTTTATTAGCATGCACTAGGGTTGCCACAGCGTTTGGACTTGCCTGGCCACGTGAAGGTTTCAACTAAATTTCATTGTAAAACATAAAACATTATTGATAATCCAAGTTTAAGTTCAAAATGCATCGTGAAATGTTAAACATTATTTACAATCCAACTTGAATGCTATTTGACATTGCTGGTAAGAATTCAAACACGTCAAAGTTTGTGTTAGTCTCTAATTTTTCTTTTGATTTAGTGAGAAACTCTAATCCTAAACTCTCCCTACCTGCACTTCATTGTTTGCTTTCATTTGATTTTAATCTTTGTTTTCAGTTTGTTATGTTTCACATTTTTAGCTTTTTGAATAATTTCCTTAAATTTGGGGAGTTAAGACATGGTTTTACAAGATGTGTCACTTCATATTCCTATTTGAATATTGCAAATTCAAAATTATGCTAAGTCATTAATAGCGCTACGGGAATAGCCTTATTCCCGTAGCATAAAGATAATCATGCCTTGATATGCGCCCATCACCCATATTTCATTATGATGACACAGATTGTGGTTTGAGAGTTCACATGTGTCCCGCAATAGCTTTGGAATCATATTGTGATTCAAACCGTTACATGATCAGATTTCTCTGTACCCGCAAAGGACTCATTTCAAATCGTCCAATTCTCAACGATCATTATATTGAACCTGTCATTCTATGTCTGATTTTGTTGAATTTTAGGCGCAGGTATTTGCTCAGAAGAACAGTTATATACTAACAGATTGCAGGTGGCAAATTCATAATCCGAATCGTGCTAGTTATAACATTGTGTTTTGATGGCACCTAAGAGAAGTGGAGAGGTAGTCATATTAGAACTCGAGGGTGCTGAACTCCTCGAAGCTTATTCTCATATGGCTCAAAGGTTCAGAGATGCCAGGTGGTTTGAATTCCTTACCACTTTTCAAGGTTACGATGAGCAGGTCTCCATGGATTTTGCACTGAACTTTGATGGTCATGAGGTGGATATCGGGAAAATGTTGACGCTGGTGACATAACAGACAATTGCTAAAGCTTGCAGATTGGTGGTTGGAAGAGAAATATGGTGGAAGAAAGAGCATGTGGTTACAGAGTTCGTCAATCAATTCCTGCTTCCAGATAAGGAAAATCCGAATTGGAAAAAGGGAGTCCCTCACAGCTGGATTAGACAAGAGTGGCATATCGTCCTGATCATAATTCACAGAAACCCTAGACTTGGCTGATTCAATCCCTAAATCCTGATCCACAACCAAGCAAACAAAGAAAGGGCAAAGGGAAGAAGGAAACCACACAAAAAAATAGTATCACATTTAATGAATTTTCTATCAAAGAAAAAGTGAAAAGGCTTCCATTACACAGGAAAACAAAAGAAGACAAAATCTTGGGGGGAGACCCAAGAGGAAGAGAGGACATTCATTTGGATACATTGTAAGCCTATGAGGCATGTTCTTTTAATATATTTTTTCCATTGAAGATATATGAAGGTTGTTTTATCAACATGTGTTTCTATTTTGTTTTTCTTTTCTTCTATTAGGATAAAATGAAAATTTTGAGAATCAAAACTTGCCATTGATAGGTAGATCTATGAGTAGTAGAGATTCTGCTGTAGAATGCCTATTTTATCATTGTATTATTCCAGTATCTTGATTAGTTCATTTGACTAAAAGAATCTTTCATTTCATGAATTTTCTTCTTTATGTCTTCTTCTCCATTCTTCTATCTACACAACTTTACAACTTTGTCTGATGAGCAGCTTGAGTGCCTTCAATCTATAGGATATGTTGACTCCATGCCCAATAGAACATTCTATGGAACTTTTATGACCCTTCTCCCCTTCTCATCATTTTTAACCCATTCTCATAAACAAATTTACACACCCATATTCAAATGTCCCTAGGCTCACCTCATTTGCAATATGAGGGTGACTTCTAGAACTAACATTTTTGGCGTCGTTGTTGGGGACGGAGACACGAAGTATTTATCCCTGGGAGAACGACAATGATCATATCCGCTTCTTGATGGTGAACAGGAAGGGGACAGATACATGACTTTAGATCTTTCACCATGGAGATTCCACTGTCTAAAGATTAATAGGCGACTCCATTGGATCCAAGCATGGAAGCCATTTTGGCTCAAAGGTTTGTTTTTTATGATTTTTCAAATGTCATTAGTTTTCCAAACCCAATTCCTAGCAGAGATGAATGGGAAGGTACCCTTCCTACATTTAAAGGCGGAGATTGGGAGGTTCTGGATGAGTATCTGCTAGATTTTCATGAGTTTATTAATGAACGTCAGATTGTGCATGAGGATGTCAAGATCGAACTTTTTCAGATACTCATTGAAGGGAGCAACCCTTGACTGGTGCAGATCTCTTCCAGCTTCAAGTATTAACTCATTGGCAAGTTTTCATAATGCTTTCATTATATTTTGTAAAGAAGATTTTTCAGCTGAAAGTCTTTTTGAAAATTGTTGTGATGAATTTGATAAGCATATTCAGTAGAAAACAAATGTTTCTTTTGATTGCAAGAATGAAAATCATGTTGTTAAGGAAGATTTTCCAAATCTAATTGATAATAGGAAAGATGACTGCATAGTTGTGAATGCATTAGATTTTGTTTCTGATGCACCTGTTGTCTTAGATCTGAATGAAAAAATAGTTGAAGAAGAGGTATTTCCTCAACTCCTTCAAGTGGATTCCTATGATATGTTGTTACATGTGATTAAGGAGGAAAATCAAGAGGCTGCTCATCAAGAACAGATATATGAGGCAGCATATGGCAATGTTAGATTTGATCAACAGGTTTATGAGAACATTATGCCCATTTGTCATGTATAGTCAGAATCAGTATATGGAAGTATCGAGCAACAAACAGAGGTAACCATTTTCAGTTATCAATCTACTTCTTTCTATGATTCGGTAGCCATTTACGTGGATTAATGTTTCTCAGAATATTTCAGCCTTGCTATTTTCAGAATTAAATCAGATGAGGGTTGTAGGTATGTATTACAAATTAAAATTCTGTTACACATAAAGAATTCTTCTCTGATTTCTATCTGTGTTGAAAGAGATTTGGTAAATGGTTTGATGTTATCATGGCTTCATTGGAAGCATGATGTCACATGATGAGCCAGTTTTATTAGTTAGAAGTAGCAATAGATAGAAGAATAAGTTCACCATCAAGTATGAGATTATTTTCAGTCTGTTAGTTTGCAACAGAAAATTTAGTTTTAGTTTTGAAATAAAGACTCCATGCCCAATGCATATAAAGCACTATTGACAGGGGTAGTTTTGGCTTCAAATGAGGAGAAAAGTTGCAGAAGTTTGGGCCAGATTTGAATGATATTGACTGACTCCATAACCCAATGGACTAGGCACAATACAAAAAAATGTGAATGTTTGTAGAGACAAAATTTTGCAGGTTGCGTTGCACGGATGCATAGAGGAAAAAGCACAGTGGTCTATTTGTTATTGATGCCTCACGGGGAGAGCATCATCCCCCAGAAGGAGCCAGTGTTAGTCTCTAATTTTTCTTTTGATTTAATGAGAAACTCTAATCCTAAATCCTCCCTACCTGCACTTCATTGTTTGCTTTCATTTGATTTTAATCTTTGTTTTCAGTTTGTTATGTTTCACATTTTTAGCTTTTAGAATAATTTCCTTAAATTTGGGGAGTTAAGACATGGTTTTACACGATGTGTCACTTCATATGCCTATTTGAATCTTGCAAATTAAAAATTATGCTAAGTCATTAATAGCGCTACAGGAATAGCCTTATTCTTGTAGCGCAAAGATAATCATGCCTTGATATGCACCCGTCACCCAGATTTCGTTATGATGACACAGATCGTGGTTTGAGAGTTCGCATGTGTCCCACAATAGCTTTGGAATCATTTTGTGATTCAAACCGTTACATGATCGGATTGCTCTGTACCCGCAAAGGACTCATTTCAAATCGTCCAATTCTCAACGATCATTATATTGAACCTGTCATTCTATGTCTGATTTTGCTGAATTTTAGGTGCAGGTATTTTCTCAGAAGAACAGTTATATACTAACAGATTGCAGGTGGCAAATTCGGAATCCAAATCGTGCTAGTTATAGCATTGTGTTTTGATGTCGCCTAAGAGAAGCAGAGAGGTAGTCATATTAGAACCCGAGGGTGCTGAACTCCTCGAAGCTTATCCTCAGATGGCTCAAAGGTTCAGAGATGTCGGGTGGTTTTAATTCCTTACCACTTTTCAAGGTTACGATGAGCAGGTCTCTGTGGAGTTTGCACTGAACTTTGATGGTCACGAGGTGGAGATCGGGAAGATGCCGATGCTGGTGACATCACAGACAATTGCTAAAGCTTGCAGATTGGTGGTTGGAGGAGAAATATGGTGGAAGAAAGAGCACGTGGTTACAGAGTTTGTCAATCAATTCCTGCTTCCAGATAAGCAAAATCCAAATTGGAAAAAGGGAGTCCCTCACAGCTGGATTAAACAAGAGTGTCATACCGTCCTGATCATAATTCACAGAAACCCTAGACTTGGTTGATTCAATCCCTAAACCCTAATCCACAGCCAAGCAAACAAAGAAAGGGAAAAAGGAAGAAGGAAACCACACAGAAAAAGAGTATCACAGTTAATGAATTTTCTATCAAAGAAAAAGTAAAAAGGATTCCATTACACAGGAAAATAAAAGAAGACAAAATCTTGGGGGGAGACCCAAGAGGAAGAGAGGGCAGTCATCTGGATACATTGTAAGCCTATGAGGCATGTTCTTTTAATATATTTTTTCCATTGAATATATATGAAGGTTGTTTTATCAACATGTCTTTCTATTTTGTTTTTCTTTTCTTCTACTAGGATAAAATGCAAATTTTGAGAATCAAAACTTGCCATTGATAGGTAGGTCTATGAGCAACAGAGATTCTGCTGTAGAATGCCTATTTTATCATTGTATTATTCCAGTATCTTGATTAGTTCATTTGACTAAAAGGATCTTTTGTTTGATGAATTTTCTTCTTTATGTCTTCTTCTCCATTCTTCTATCTACACAACTTTACAACTTTGTCTGATGAGCAGCTTGAGTGCCTTCAATCTTTAGGATATGTTGACTCCATGCCCAATAGAACATTCTATGGAACTTTTATGACCCTTCTCTCCTTCTCATCATTTTTAACCCATTCTCATAAACAAATTTACACACCCATATTCAAATGTCTCTAGGCTCACCTCATTTGCAGTCTGAGGGTGACTTCTAGAACTAACAGTTTGCATGGCCACTTGTCCATTTTCCATATTCGCATTTCAACAATGTTCCGTATACACATTTAATATGTTGACTTTCTATGTTTACTCATGTGGTTGCTGATTCATTTTATTATGCTATAAGCCGAGATGGTAGTTCTCGATCATCAATCAAGGTAAGCAATTATCTCTTGTTGCTCTGCATCCCTTGTTTCTACTTCGAAAACTATTTCCACCCCTTCCTTTGTCTCTAACTCCCTTATAACTGTTGGTATTAATCGTGCAGTAAATGTAAACATACACATACACAAAACAAGATATTTGTGAAGGAAATATAATGTGTCTTAATGCGTTGAATGCATCTTTACATCACCTCGATTTTCAGGATCCCTTCATAATTCATAAAATGGTGAATAATGAAACA